>CM041795.1:47038117-47310617 GCA_023376895.1 Aspiorhynchus laticeps | reverse complement strand
CTCTCTTAAGCTCTCGCGGTGCTTTGATGTCATACAGAGATCGGTCTGTGCATTGCTGAGAAAGGGACTTTGGTCGCACTACTGTCTACGAGCTTGCAATTTCTGTCTCTGCCCAGAATTTCCCAATTTTTTATTTTCGACTGCTATGCAGTCGTTTTAGAACAGTGTCACTTGGCATCATGTTAATGCCTACATCTTTACCATAGAAGCCAATGGAAACTGAATACATCGTCTAAACTTATCTGATCTAAGCAACTGCAACATATCAAATCAGACACTCGGTGCCAAAGCCTGGCTTCTCAAATCCATTCAGAAATCATGCTCAGTTTGAACACCACCTGTGAGTGTTTCACGGCTCTCTTACTCGTAATTCTTGACCAGCTGGTAGAGGCACAGCAGGATGCCCAGCCAGCAGCCCCTGTTATCAGACTGCAGGTAAAAGCCGATCTTGTCCACAACAGCCGTCCATCTAGCAGGGTAGTCATGCTTGATCATATGGTGAATGCAAGTTGTGAGTTGCACTCTATGAAAGTGAGAAAAGGAAAGGTTAGAAAAGAAAGTGACCCCCCCCCCCGTGTGTACATGTACCCGAGTTACCTGAGGCGCTCTGGGGATTGGATGATGGCCTCCACTATGTGGTCTCGAATGAACTGCCTGTCCTCTTCTGGGATGTTACTGGTAGGCCCTTCAGTGTTTGCATTATCTCCCTCACTCCAGTGCTGTGTGACCATGTTCTTCAGGTAGATCACACCTAAACAACAACAACAGGAGGTCAGAGATAGCAGTCCTAAAGGCTATGTTTGGATCACAGGGCCAATTGCCAAAAAAAAAAGTCATAAAATTGGAATTTTCAGGACAAGTCACAGAATTTGGCAATTTTTTAATGATTAAATCAAAATTACTAAAATCATTTAACCATCAAAATGGAAACCAGAACAATTTTAAATACTGGAATATTAGCATAACATTTTCTGCAGAATATATAAATAGTATGAGTAGCATGAATACCTTCTACTCTGAACACATTTGAAAACTTGTTGGCCTTGAAACCTAGCCCAGTTCACGCAAAGAAAGGATGAGGTTAACACGCTCTGTTTGATCACCCATGTGATGTCAAGAAAGCCTGAGCTATGTCAGGCACTCAATGCAGCTGTGCATCTGTTGAAAAATCCCAGCAGGTGCACTTGAGGACTCTCCAGAGAGCAGCTTTTTCATATTTAGAAACACTCAGCATCTGGAGCCTCAGTTTCGTCCTGTTGTAAAAAAAGTCCTCACAGGCAGCCAGACAACGTATGTAGAATACAGACCATGAACAGTTTTAGCACACAAAGTTGTCAACGTAAGTGCTGAATATGTAACCAGCATTAGCTGACGGGGAGGATGAGTTAGACCGGAGACAATCAAACAGCAGACTGATGGCAGACAGGTTCATAAAGCCGGAAACAAGTAATCCTGCCTGCTGCTGCTGAATCAGCAACTCTTCTCATGCCTCCCTCTATCCCAAATCTAATGGTGTGATCAGCAATTGGGCATGTGAACACCAAACTGCCAAATAGTGGTCAGGTGATGGTTCATTTTAAGGGCTGATGACACTTTGAGCAAATCCAGCCACTTCACAGTAGTACATTGAAGTCAGATGATGTCTTGCATGCAGCATAATGCAATACATAAAAGCCCTGAGTAGAGCATGCAAAGATGATTCTTGCCTTTTGTAAATGGTTTTTATTGTGAAACCATAATATTTCAGATTTTTTTTTCCAAAGGGCTGTTAACCTCCTGACAGTTGTGTTTACAGAAACACGTTTTCCCTGTGCAGTACTTAAGAGTCCTATGTCATAAAAAGAAAAACAGCTCTCAGAAATAAACTGTACCCATCAAGATCTTTCAATTGTAAAGACACAAACCATTTGAAGAATGCACTGCGAGTGCACCTATCTCTGTTATGAACCGTGTTTTTCTTGATAATTGTCATTTGTAAACTCACAAAAGACAGTCTGGCTATAGAACAAAAGACAGAATGAGATGAAAAATAGTCATGGAGCAGCACAGAGGCATTTCAAAAGCAAACATCCACCCACTCTAGGGCTGTACAGATTCAATTATACTTTTGTGCCACAATTACACAATTATACTTTTGTGCCACAGTGTGTATTTGTATTTTCTACAGCATGTCATCTAAAGCATAAATATGAATATATATGAATGTAGAGAAATATTCAAGACCAAATGTAACTACACCCTTGAAATTGCCTTGAATCTGTATTCAAACACACGGTGACAGAATGTCTCTGCTGTGTCAACATATGACATCTGATACTAAAGACAGAACAGGGACAGTCATAGATTGACAGAGGAGGAGGTTCAACGCCTGAATGTGCTAAATGGTATGACAGCAGCATTGAGAGCAACACTGGTCTCTGCTGAGGAGAGGACGAGAATGTAGGTCTTAAAGAGCCATAACCGTACCTGCTTGCCGTACAGGCAAATCCAACTGATCAGTCATGGTCACCTGCAGTAGTGTAGACAAAAAGTTCACCTGGGTATGGCCCTGTGGAGCAGAAAACAAATCACAAATGTAAGAAATTCACAAAGTAGCATTTGACTGAATCCAGATCATTTAAAGTACAGTTTGGGTTCTGGGTTCTTTATAGATTTATTACCATTCAGGTGTAAGTGGATCAGGTCGCATGAAAATGAAGTTTGTGATAACTCCCAAATTACCCTGATAACTTTTTTTGTTGTTAAAAAAAACAACTAAGAAATAACTTTCCAAATACAGCTGTTGTTCTTCAGGGTGCAGCATGAAAGACTTTATATTAACTGAAAGGGTGAACTGTTTACAAAGAGACCTGTATTGCTCCACTGAATGAACCGAAACAGCATTTTAGGGAACTTATTTCAAGTTCACATCCAAATAAACACCACATCTACTTCTGGCCTCTGATACTGAACACCATAAACATACAAAATGCACTAGTCAACGAAGATTTCTGTAGAAAGAACCACTGACATCAAGCCAGCTTGACTACAATTTATTGCCATTTTGGTGTTTTCCCTCCTTCGCATATGTTCTTACAAATACAGACTGTCCCGTGATGAGTCCATTGTAACAAGCTCTGAATAAACGGACGCAGCTTGAAATGCCATGACAGCATTCTCACCCGACCACCAAAGCGTCAGCACACAGGAATCCAAGCCTGATGTCCACATGGGCTGCTTGTAGCAAGGCCTGATAGTGACTGTCACAGGAGACCGCAGCAGGCGTAAATCCTCGACTTCAGGGGTTCACGACCTTTTGGACTCATAGGCCCCCCAAAACATGTGACAATAGTTTGTGATAATTCCTAAACCTTGATATCATTCCTGTAATTAAATTTAACTCACTCTAGGCCATAAGATGTTTTAAATAAATAAATAGGTTTTTTTTATTGAAGAACATCCTCGCTCTCCCTCATATATGAAAGTAAAAGCATAAAATTTCACAAAACTGAAAAAAGAAAAAAAAAAGACTGGTCTCTCAGGTATTGTCTTCCTCATGTTCCTCAGGTAACATCTACAGATTACACTAAATGAGACTCGCTGGTCTCACAATACTAAAACTCAAGCACCTAGATACCACACAATATAAGTTGTCTAACAACCTAATTAATATCTATTCCTGTCAAACGAAGCAAAGCAAGCACAAAATCAGATCCAGTGAAGGAAACTGCCAAGCTAGCTACCAAAAATGTCTGGTCTCAAACTAATACACATAACAGAAATCAAAAGCACTGGCTCGGTTATTAAAACATTACTTTAGACAACACATGACAAGGATGCTAAATTTTAGTGAATAAGATAAATTAAATCTTCTTAGTTCACAACCCTGTTCTTGGAAAGTCAGCATTTTTCTAACTACTTCGTAATGAATGACATTTCATGACAAAATTGCTTTAACTAGACAATGTTGCAGTAGAACTACCCTTACATCACACACTTTGGCGATAACAAGTTATTGGCTATTTACACAAAAAGTACCATGCCGGTATGGTACAGCAATGGCATAATATGAAAGATGTACCAACGTACTTTTTGGGTTGGCACTTCAAAAAATACCATGGGACAAAAAACATGCTATTACCCATGTCAACATATATCTCCAAAAAACAAAGTATTGCTTTAAAAAAAAAAGGTACATACTCAAAAAACAACAACTCTGGAACAACTATTATGATTGTCAATAACTGTGTGCTAAAAATAAACTAACACTTAACTACAATAAGGTTTTGTTTAACAACATTAGTTAACATGAACATACAATAAGCAATACTTATAAATTATATTTTATTCTTAAAGTTAATTTCAACAATACAATTTTCAATTCAAAAGTTATATGTTCTAAAAATAAACACTTAACTACAATAAGGTTTAGTTTATTCAAATTAGTTAACTACATAAGTTAACATGAGCTTACAATAAACAATACTTACATTATTTTTTATTCTTCAAATTAATTTCAACACTTTTTAAGACAGTTTTCAAATCAAAAGTTATGTTAACATCAGTAAACGTTCTGTGAGCTAACATGAATTTACATTATTTTATAACAAACACTAACAAAGCTATACATTCTTTGTTACAACGAAATATAGCTTACTGGCCATGTTAGCTACTTCATTAACTAGTGCTAACGAATGAGACACTAACGAATGAGATATTAATCTAATTATCACCGTGTCATCATCTGACTTCACTGTACCACAGTACTTTTAAAATACTGACGCAGCTCGCTAATGTAACGGGCCTAAAACTACTAAAATAGCGATTTAACACATTAGTGAGCATCGAAATCAGTCGTCGTGTTGTTTAAATATGATCATCAGATACTCTGAAAGTTAAGTTGGTGAAAGGGTTTACGAAGAGAGTGAAACACAACAAGCCTCCTGCCTCATGTTGACACGTGAGACTAGCGCCTAGCATCTCCCGCGCTAGCACATTCGCGCACTCCAAATAAACCGCTTTAACGCACTCGGACACATCGGAATTTGACCTTAAAGCATAGAGACGTATGCAACCTCGTGTATTCTGATCACCTATTCAAAGTCACGTAAGATTTAAGCGGCGTATCGTCCGTTTAACGCGATCACATTTGCGTGAGCCATTATCGCGGTGACGTAGTACGCGCACACGAGCTGCTTGCGCGTTTAACGTTAAAAAAATATATGATCTTTGGGCTTTAATAGATTACCAGCTCATATTATGCGTTACTGAAGGGCTATACGCCAACAAAAAAAGCTTTCAAAGACACATTTTTAACGGAATTTATTAGCGGCTATCCTGCTGCGCAAGGCCCGAGGCGCACCACCACCATTATCATCCGATCACATTACCTCGTTCAGTTGTCTCTCTGCGGCCTCACGCAAATTTGCGTCCATGGTGCCCCGAAGGGCCTCGATCAAAGAGTTGAGATCCATCACAAAGTGGCTGTCTGGCTCGGATTCGGAAGGCTCTGTGATCTATGAACTCCAGGGCGCTGCGCACATGGACGCTCGGTTCGTCGGCTACCGGCGCGAAAGGAAGAGCAGTGGAGAAGGGCCGGATAGATCAGCGCCAATTTCTCCACAGCGGGTTTCCGTTCCCCGGTAAGACGTGTAGGGAGTTGTAGTTTTTTCGTCGACGCTGCGTTAGCGTCCCTAGAGGTCCAAAATACCTCATGCGATCCAAAAACAAATGTTACCATGGTGACTGAGGTTGTGTGTACACAATAACAATTTCTTTTATGCATTGTTTCTTATCTCTATCATAAATGTGTTAATGTATTGAAAAAACGTATACAAATATCCCACAAAACATATGCAATCTCTAGCATTAGCTTTGGTCAAAAGTGTTAAATTAGTGGTGCATTATGACAGGAACAATTTCTTAAATTTAATGAGCATGTTTGTTGGTAGGCATTAGCCTATACTTGTAGGCTATTTACATATTTTTTACTTTTCACTCCAATAGAAAAATACATTGTTTTTTGGAATTTGTATAAACCTCTTACATCTAATACATCTTACATTTGTATACATTTTGATTTTTCAGTGGACTGCTATTATATTGATCAATTAATGGATGCTTCTCGAACCCCTCTACAAATTGACATTAACTTCATGTTTGTAGAACTTACCAAAAGAAAAATCCAGACAATAAAACTTGGCAGTTTTGCATTTTAGCCTGTGGCCCATTATTACATTTTTGGAACGAGAAATTATTCTTGGAATTGTGAAATGCTAACTTATGAGGCATATGCCTTCATTAGACATACACTTTGTACACTTCATCTGAGCCTTTGTGACTAAAACTCTGTCATGTGCCTTTCCTCTTCTAAAGTTACTTCCCCTTGTGCTTGCCTGTGAGCAGTGTTGGGGGTAATGCATTACAAGTAACGTGAGTTACGTAATAATATTACTTTGTTCAAGTAACTAGTAAAGTAACGCATTACTTTTTAATTTATAAAAAATATCTGAGTTACTTTTTCAAAAAAGTAACTCCAGTTACTTTTTTCCCATTTATTGACTGACAGTGCGCTGTGTGAACATGTTACTGTAGTTCTACACTAAATGTGAATGTGCATTAATTCATCTCACTCGCAAAAGATTTAGTATTCATCAAAATGAATTAAAACAGTGAAATGCAAACTCAGAATATGACGCAAACCTGCAATAATTAAATATTTTAAATAACACAAATGTATCTAATACCATTTTATTAACCAATGTATTTGCTGCTGACCTTTGATGATCCAGTTCAACCATACTAATAAGCAAAAATGACTTTAGATAAACTAACAATTGTGCTTCACTGTTTTTTATTGCTGAAGAGTGTTGAACCTTCTTCTCCTACGTTCTACTGCACAGACGTTGTTGTAGAATTTTCCTTGTTCAAAATAAATTGCCAGAGAGGTTTTGAAGCCAGTAGACTTTATTGAACAGGCAACAAAGTCAAGTTACGGTTTGCAAAGGTAACTCCAGAATGTCTGTTTAACACTCGTATATATATATGCCTGAAGCCGTTCCACAGTATTCCAAATATGCTCCGTTGTATTTCAGGACAGGTATCTTTTACCATATATGTGTTCTTGAAGGTGATCAATAGCTTTTCATGCATGTATTTCTAGCTCCTGAACAGAGTCTTTTCCATATATGGGGTTTTCAAACTTTAAATAGTTCACTCATTTATGGCTCACTGCGATCCTTAACACACACCTGTTTCACACAGTCAGACTAATAATAGTAGATAATAGTAGAATAGTTTTCTTCTTACAAATAGGCATAATTCTATGTATTATATTAATTCAAGATTAATAAACAGACGTGAATTTACTTTTCCTTCAGCCTGAGGTTTATTCATTACACTTTTTGGTGTGAAAGGGCTTTTACATTTGCTATAATTAGAACTTCTTGTATTAAAAACAATCAAGCCCTGCTCATATTTAAAAAGTAACGCAAAAGTAACGTAACGCATTACTTTCCATAAAAAGTAGCTAAGTAACGTAATTAGTTACTTTTTTAGGGAGTAACGCAATATTGTAATGCATTACTTTAAAAAGTAACTTGCCCCAACACTGCCTGTGAGTTTATGTGACAGAGACCCCTGTAATTTTGTAAAGTTGCCATGTTTCAGCGTGGGTCCTCCAAAGCTTTCAGTGTCATGTCTCTTTTCGGTCCTGTACCTGTATGATTCAAAGGTAGCTGTGAACTCATTTTTTGGGAATTTTTCTTGGCTTTGTGTATGAATTTCTTTGCTGTGTGTTGGGATATGGTTTGCATTGTGTACGATGGGCACACTTGGATTTTTTTAATTTCATACTATAATTGATAAAGGATGAAATGGCATGTTTGATATTTTGAGCAAATTTTTTAACACATACTGTTTTCATTTGTCATGTGTAGTGAGGCACAAGTATTGTGTGTGTGTGTGTGTGTGTTCAGAAAGACTTAAAAGTATCTTAGTGTATGATTCTCAGACATTTATTGTATGGTGTCCAGTTTTTTTCTCTGTAACTTCAAAGTTGACAAGTTTATGATGCCTATAGTTTTAAAATATATTTTAAATGTTATATGATTTTAAAAGTTGTTTAGTAAAGCTCTGAAGCCTAAATCTGCAGAGTTTGCTTTATATGATGAAGATGTTTAATTTATTTTATTCACATCTAAACACTGATCAACACATACATAGAGCTCATTAAAAATGTTAAGTCAATGCACAAATCTGTAGCATGATTTCCCTGTGTGCCAGGAGCCTGACATTGGAGCAGTTTTGTGAGAATGCGGCCCGCTCAGAGTGCACCAAGTTTCATTGAGCAGCAGCAATTCTGGCCTTTATTAGGCCCAAAAAGGCTCTTTGGAGAGAAAAGCTCTATGTTCACTCCTGCAAGTCCCTTCATCTCGTGACAGGGGGCTGAAGCACAAGGATCCGGTGGCTTTGGGATGATTGTTGTTAGGTTTAGATTCGAGGTCAGGATGTAAAAGGTTTCATTGGATTCCAAAAAAAAAACACTTTTATTTCCAAGATGTAGTAGGCTGCGAGCACAGCTCCGGAGTTACAGGTTAGAATCTATGCATAAATGGCATGCCAAAAACATCTCAAACTCCAAAAAGCCCATGCTAGGCATCAGCCATGCCCCCTATTCAGTAGCTAAGTTGATAAAAGCCTTGAGCAGGGTGGTCCTGAGATTTTGGCAGGGGCTTAGTTTAAAGTTTATCCAGTTTCCAAGAGGCCCATGATTTCCCAATAGATACCTATAAAAATTCACCTTGGCAGATAAACCCAGTGTATCTTGCACATGTCATGAATTTAGTCAGGTAAAAATGTTGTATATTTTATCAATTTTCCAAAAAGTAAATTCATACTAATCCTTTTTCTAGATGGGACTTGAAAACTTTGGAAACTCCAGTCTTAAAGCCTGTTTACTGCAGTTCAAAAGCTTATTAAATATTTAGTTATAGTTATCGTCCTTGGTGTGATCGGCCTTTTAGTCAGTGTTCATGATAATAAGAATGAATCAAATGGACTTCATGGAAAAGTAGCTATGCAAAAACCACAGCACATAACAGGTTTATGGGGGCATTTACTTTTGGGTGTGTCTATTTAAATAGGCTAATAAAGTCTATTTTCACTAACTCCACCCACCACGGCTTAGATAATTTACCTAATATAAAGTAGCTCAGATAATTATGGATGCTTTGTAACCCCCTCTACAATTTGTCATCAACTTTGTATTCATATGACTTACAAGAAAAATTCAGATGAGAATACTAAACCTCTGAGGACTGTCTCGAAGTTAGCTGTCAACTGGTTTTTGGGGAATTTTTAATTACCGTAAACTGACTTGTCAATCATCCTGTCACAGATAACATTCATATACACATTCCACATTTTAGCTGTCAACTGGTTTTTGGGGAATTTTTAATTACCATAAACTGAATTGTCAATCTTCCTGTCACAGATAACATCCATATGTGGGAGGGGTGGGTGGGGTCTTTCACGATGCTGTTGGTTTTGCTGGAGCATCGTGCAAGGAAAATGTACAGGATGGATGGGAGAGGGGCACCGATGATCTTTGCAGCCATGTTCACTGTCCGCTGGAGGGTCTTGCGGTCAGCAGCACTGCAGTTCCCATACCAGACAGTGATGCAGCTGGTCAGTACACTCTCAATGGTGCCCCTGTAGAATGTGGTGAGGATGGGTGGTGGGAGACTTGCTCTTTTCAGCTGGCGGAGAAAGTGTAGGCGCTGTTGTGCCTTCTTGGAGAGTGACATGGTGTTGGTGGTCCAGGTGAGATCCTCCGTGATGTGCACCACAGGAATTTAGTGCTGCTAACTCTCTCCACAGTCGAGCAGTCGATGGTCAGTGGGGGGTGGTCAATGGAGTTCCTCCTCCTGAAGTCCAACACAACCTCCTTTGTCTTCTCCACATTGAGGGACGGATTGTTAGCACCACACCATTCAGCCAGCTGTGCCACTTCCTCTCTGTAGTGTGTTTCATCGTGGTTGCTGATGAGACCTAACACTGTTGTGTCATCAGCAAACTTGATGATGTGGTTGGAGCTGAACATGGCAGTGCAGTCGTAGGTCAGCAGCGTGAAGAGCAGCAGGCTGAGCACACAGCCTTGTGGGGCACCTGTACTCAGTGTAGTAGTGATCGAGGTGTTGTGGCCGACACGGACTGACTGAGGTCTTCCGGTTAAAAAGTCCAGGATCCAATTACAGAGGGAATTGTTAAGGCCAAGCAGGTTTAGTTTGTTTATGAGCTGTTGTGGGATTATTGTGTTGAATGCCGAGCTGAAGTCAATGAACAGCATTCTAACATAGGAGTCTTTATTTTCTAGGTGGGTAAGAGCCAGGTGGAGGGTGGAGGAAATTGCATCGTCCGTAGAGCGTTTTGGACGGTATGCAAACTGGAGCGGATCGAGTGTGTTGGGGAGGCTGGTTTTGATTTTGTGCATGACTAACCTCTCAAAGCACTTCATCATGATTGGAGTCAGTGCTATGGGACGGTAGTCGTTTAGACAGGACACAGGTGATTTCTTTGGTTACCGGTATGATTGTTGTGGATTTGAGACATGTGGGGACGACTGCCTGGCTCAGCGAGGTGTTGAAGATATCTGTTAGGACATCCGTCAGCTGTGCAGCACAGTCTTTCAGTACACGGCCAGGTATGTTGTTAGGACCCGCAGCCTTTCGTGGGTTAATCCTAGATAGGGTCTTCCTTACGTCGGCTGGAGACAGACAGAGTGCTTGGTTGTTGGGAGGTGTGGGCTGTTTTTGTGCAGGTGTGTCATTCTGCATTTCAAACCGTGAATAAAAGTGGTTGAGTGTATCAGGGAGGGATGGATCATCATCACAGGCCTGTGGCGGGGGCTTGTAGTCAGTGATGGTCTGAATGGCTTGCCACAGGCTCTGTGTGTCTCTGCTGTCCGTGAAGTAATTGTTGATTTTTTTGAGCATATGTTTTGCATTTTTGATGCCACAGGACAGATTGGCTCTTGCTGTTTTGAGGGCTGCTTTGTCTCCTGATCTGAATGCTTCATCTCTGGTCTTTAGCAGCCCACGAACCTCTGCTGTCATCCACGGCTTTTGGTTTGCACGTGTGGTGATGGTCTTGGTGACTGTCACATCATCAATGCACTTTTTGATGTAAGCAGTCACAGTTTCAGTGTACTCCTGCAGGTCTGTGTGGTTGTTGTAGGTGGCCGCCTCTTTAAACATGTTCCAGTCTGTGCACTGAAAGCAGTCCTGTAGTGTTGAGGTAGCATTCTCTGGCCAAATTGTGATGAGTTTTTGGACCGGTTTGGCAAGTTTCAGAAGTGGCCTATATGCTGGGATTAGCATAACAGAGATGTGGTCTGAGTACCCGAAGTGGGGGCGGGGTACAGGCTTGTAAGCGTTATTTTCTGTTGTGTAAACAAAGTCCAGTGTATTGTTTCTGCATTTACAGGTGCATCTCAATAAATTAGAATGTTGTGAAAAAGTTCATTTTTTTCTTGTAAGTTATTTCAAAAAGTGAAACTTTCATTTATTTTAGATTCATTGCATGTAAAGTAAAACATTTCAAAAGTTATTTTGTTTTAATTTTGATGATTAGAGCTTACAGCTCATGAAAGTCAAAAATCAGTATCTCAAAATATTAGAATATTTACATTTGAGTTTCAATTAATGACCATCCCTACAGTATAAATTCCGGGTATCTCTTGTTCTTTGAAACCACAATAATGGAGAAGACTGCTGACTTGGCAATGATCCAGAAGACCAACACTGACGCCCTCCACAAAGAGGGTATGTCACAGAGGGTCATTACTGAAAGGTGTGGCTGTTTACAGAGTGCTGTGTCAAAGCATATCAAATGCAAAGTTGACTGGAAGGAAGAATTTGGGTAGGAAAAGGTGCACAGGCAATAGGGATCAAGTCAAGTCAAGTTTGCTTTATTGTCAATTCTTCCACATGTACAGGTGGGGGGGGGGGGGGGTCGTAGTGTCAGAGTTCACAGATAACATCCATATACACATTCCACATTTTAGCTGTCAACTGGTTTTTGGGGAATTTTTAATTACCGTAAACTGAATTGTCAATCATCCTGTCACAGATAACATCCTTATGTACACATTCAAGTCAAGTCAAGTCAAGTCAATTCTTCCACATGTACAGTACATACATACAGATAATTGAAATTGCGTTACTCTCAGACCCTTGGTGCATAAAGTTAACATTAAACACTGACAGTAGATGTTCAAATACAGATAAATACAGTTTAACCATATGTACATACAAACTATACAGATATACAAATGAGGACATTGTAGAAAAAAAAAATAAAATAAAAAGAGATAGATAAAGTGGCATAAGGCACATGGCAGATAGAGTGCAAACCAGTTAAATAAAACAAAACTGTGCAGATATATGTGTAGTGCAAAATGTTTTGGGGAATTATTTCCATAAACTGACTTGTCAGTCATTTTTTTCACTGTAACATCCACAAAAACATTCCACGTTTTATTTAATTAATTTAAAAACAGTACTTTTAATATTACTATTAGTGTACTGGTACTCTATATTCCAAAGTACCAGTCTGACTCATGTTATGAATTGAGTCATGTTAAATTTTTATTTGAGATAATACTTTATGAACAGGTGAGTTAAACTCATCATTTGACACTTGAATTAATGCAATGTAAATATCATGCTGACATATGAATAGCTGAAAATAAAGAAAGTTTTAGATTCCTGATCACAGTCCTCACTTAAATTCTGTGGCCTGAAAAGAGCACAGAGTTATTGTAGGTTATCATCACTAAAATAAACATTAAAATATACTGGGTCTTCACCCAAGTTCCTTTTTTTTTTGCAATGGTTCACATTTGTAACCATATATTTTACTAAATTAAACTTATTATTTTTATTATTATTTCTTATTTAAAAATATATTATATATTTTTTAAGTAACTAGTAAAGTAACATTAATTTTTAATTTAGAAGGCATTACCTGAGTTACTTTTACAAATAATTAGGCAGCGGCTGTTTGCACTAAGTGTAAGCGATAGAGGCTATTTACACTAAGTGCAAATAGCAATGGATTTGTCACGGTGCACACAGCAGGGAGCATACAGGAACACGCAGACGAGGACATAAACTCAAATAACAGTCTTTAATGAGGACAAGGCAAGGCTGACAGACAGGAAACACCGGCAGTAACGAGTAGACCAGATGAAATCTAACTCAAGACAGGACTATAAATACACAGGTAAATCATAGATAATGAGACAAACACAGCTGGACAAGAATTAACTCATAATGACACTTAATGAGGACAGGAAACAAACCAAATATGGACACAAGAGGCGGGAACACATGACACACAAGACAGAGGACTGACATGACTCCCCCCCCCCCTCCCGAAAGGCTCGTCCCGAGGCCTCTCAGGACAGACACGGACAGGAACACAGGACGGGGACCTCCAGAGCAGAACAGACAGACAGAGACCATGGCGGAGCTGGGAGCTCAGGAGGCCATGGCAGGTAGTCTTCGGGGCTTTGGCCTCGGTCTCCTCAGCCCAGCCCCCACAGCCAGAACCCTTTCTACCCAACCCCCCCCTAAATTTCCCTGGGGTAGTCAGGGGGTATCAGCAGCCCTCCGGTGCTAAACAAACAGGACATGACATGACAGAAAAAGCCCTCTGGTTCCAGACAGACAGGACAAGACAGCCCTCCAGGGCTAAACAGACGAACAGGACAGGACATCCCACAGGAACCAGAAGCCCTCCTGGTCTGGCTTGGAAGCTGAGGCTTCCTCTGGGCATGACGATTTGAGTCAGGGACTCAAATAACAGTCTTTAATGAGGACAAGGCAAGGCTGACAGCCAGGAAACACCGGGAGTAACGAGTAGACCAGACGAAATCTAATTTAAAAGACAGGACTATAAATACACAGGTAAATCATAGATAAAGAAACAAACCCAGCTGGACAAGGATTAACTCATAATGACACTTAACGAGGACAGGAAACAAACCATATATGGACACAAGAGGCGGGAACACACGACACAGGACAGAGGACTGACAGGATGCTATTTACGCTAAGTGAAAATAGTGATGGATGCTATTTACGCTAAGTGAAAATAGTGATGGATGCTATTTACGCTAAGTGAAAATAGCAGCATTTTTTAGTGATATGCTATTTACACTAAGTGCCAATAGCTATAGATTATTCTATTTACACTATGTTAAAATAGCTATTTATACTACTTATTGCAAATAGTGGCAATTATCTGCACCTCAGTATTGTATTACATTATAAAACAGTATGCAATAATAACTTATTGAGTGTAAATTAAAATTTTAATTCAAATTATTAAATGGATGCCACCTTATTGGGACAATAAAGCCCTCCCTACACCTTCCCTAACCCTACCCGATACTTTATTTTCAACTTTGTTATTTCCTTAATTTTTATTGAAAATAAATGCTTTTCTGATGTGATTTGAAATTTGAAAAGGGAGAAAAAAAGTTCGCCAAAAGCCGGATTCAAACCCGTGTCGATTGCATCAAAAGGGGTAGGGTACACACATTACAACATCTGCGCCACTGGAGCTGACAAAGCTTAACAGTCTTTTGTAATTTTGACTATCCCAATCACACGTGGGAGGGCGGAGTTAGTATAAATATCCTCTGCCATCAAGGAGGGCTATTTGCACTTATTGTAGCCTAAGTAGACACTCCGATGAGAAATCGGGAGTAAGTGCAGAGGGGTTGTTAGTGCTGTGTGAGCATGATGCTTACTGTAGTTCTAGACTAAATATGAACATGTATTTATTTACTCATTTCACCTCCACAAAAACAGATTCAGTATTCCTCAGAATGAATAAAAACAGTCAAATGCAAACTCAAATGCAAATTATACAGCAGTAATTATATATGCTAAATAAGACATTTATGTATTTAATCCCATTTTATTAACAAATGTCTTTACTACCTTGTCTGGACCTCGGGAACCAGTTGAGCCCTTACAATGTGACTTTGCAGCAGTTGGAATTGAACTGCTGTGTGGTCTGGCCAGAGGAGAACTGGCCCCCCGACTGAGCCTGGTTTCTCCCAAGGTTTTTTTCTCCATGCTGTCACCGATGGAGTTTTGGTTCCTTGCCGCTGTCGCCTCTGGCTTGCTTAGTTGGGGACACTTCATTTTCAGCGATACCGTCGACTTGATTGAACAGAGACTTTTAGAACTGAACTGAGCTGGACGATGCCATCACTGAATTCAACAATGAAATGCCTTTAACTGAAAATTGAGTGTTTAATCTTGTCATTTTACATCCTGAGGTCTTCCGGTCAGAAAGTCCAACAACCAGTTGCACAGAGAGGTGTTGAGCCCCAGCTGGGCCAATTTGTGAGTGAGCTGCTGAGGGATGATTGTGTTGAATGCTGAACTGAAGTCTATGAACAGCATCCTGACATATGAGTCTTTTTTGTCCAGATGTGTGAGGGCTGGGTGGAGGGCAGTGGCGATGGCATCATCGGTCGAGCGGTTGGACCTATATGCAAACTGGAAGGGGGGGAGGACAGACTTGATGTGTTGCATGACTAGCCGTTCAAAGCACTTCATGGGAATAGGAGTGAGTGCTACTGGACGGTAGTCATTGAAGCAGGATGGAGATGACTTCTTCGAGACTGGAATGATGGTGGTAGCTTTGAAGCATGTGTGGACAACAGCCTGACTTAGTGAGATGTTGAAGATGTCTGTGAAGACATCAGTGAGTTCCACTGCACAGTCTCTCAGTACACGCCCAGGAATGTTGTCAGGACCCGGAGCTTTGCGTGCATTGATCCTGCTGAGGGATCTCCTCACGCTGTCCGAGGACAGCGTCATAACCTGGTCACCGGGAGGAGGTGGAGTCTTCTGTGCAGTGGTGCTGTTTTGTGCCTCAAAGTGAGCAAAGAAGGCATTCAGCTCGTTCAGCAGGGGGACGGTGCTGTCACAGGTCTGTGGTGGGGGCTTGTAGTCCGTAATGGTCTGTATTCCCTGCCACAGGCTCCGAGTGTCTCTGCTGTCACTGAAACGATGGGCTATCCTCCTGGAGTACTGTCTCTTGGCCTCTCTGATGCCGCGGGATAGGTTGGCCCTAGCTGTCCTCAGGCCCTCCTCATCTCCAGCTCTAAAGGCAGCGTTCCGAGCCTTCAGAAGTCTGTAGACCTCCCCTGTCAGCCACGGCTTCTGGTTGGCCCGGACAGTGATAGTCTTTGTGACCGTTACATCATCAATGCACTTGGTCCAGTCAGTGGTGTCGAAACAGTCCTGAAGTGCCTCTGACGACCCTTCCGGCCACACTTGAATCTGTTTGTGTATTGGTTTGATGACTTTAACGAGCGGTCTGTATGCAGGCATTAGCATGACAGTGATGTGGTCTGAGGCTCCGAGGTGGGGGAGGGGGAGGGCCTTGTATGCTCCTCTCTGGGTGGTGTAAACAAAGTCCAGCGTGTTTTTTCCCCTTGTAGGGAAGTCAACATGCTGGTATATTTTCGGGAACACACTCTAAAAGTCTGCGTGATTAAAGTCTCCAGCCAAGATGAGAAAAGCATCTGGGTGGGCTGTCTGCTGCTCACTGATGTGCTGGTACAAATAATTCAGTGCCTCACTCCTGTTGATGTTGGAGTTGGGAGGGATGTATACAGCAACGAGCAGAATGGCTGTATATTCCCTCAGTAGATAGAACGGCCGGCACTTAATAATCATAAACTCCACCAGGGGTGAGCAGTGTTTGCAGACCACAACAGCGTCGCGGCACCATACATTATTGATGTAAACACAAAGCCCGCCGCCGCGTCTCTTACCTCCCTCGACGAGAGCTCTGTCTGCTCGATAGCATGTTAGCTGCTCGAGCTGAATGGCGCAGTCCGGAACGCTGTTGTTAAGCCATGTTTCCGTAAACACAAAAACACAACAGTCTCTTACAGTCCTCTGAGTAGAGCGAAGTAGTCGGATGTAGTCCAGTTTATTGTCCAAAGAGCGTACGTTCGCCAGTACGATGGTGGGGATAGCTGGCTTGTGTGGGTTAGCCGCTAGCCTAGCTCGGATACCTCCGCGCTTACCCCTCTTCTGCTTCCTCTCACGCCGCTTGTAGCGCCTCTGCTGTGGGCGAGATGCAGTAGTGGGGGTCGGTGATGGAGTAGGCCTCCGGAGCAGACCGAGGTCCCGCAGCTCTTCGGCGTGCGCGGAGTTTAACTCTAAAAATGTGGTTCTGCCGACATCGAGCAGAAACTCATGACTGTATGCGCGCTTTAAGACAGTTAGACTAGACGAATATGTACAAAAACATTGCGACTTACAAGACAAAAAACACGATAACATCGTTCTGTCGGGAGAGAGAGAAGCCGCTGCGTCTGTTGTGCGCGCCGCCATCTTGGAAGCTTGGAAGCTTGGAAGCACTGACTGCAAGCTTGAGAATACTGTCAAGCAAAGCTGATTCAAACACTTGTGAGAGCTTCACAAGGAGTGGACTGAAGCTGCAGTCAGTGCATCAAGAGTCACCATGCTCAGACGTCTTCAGGAAAAGGGCTACCAAGCCACTTCTGAACCAGAGACAACGTCAGAAGCGTCTTACCTGGGCTGTGGAGAAAAAGAACTGGACTGTTGCTCAGTGGTCCAAAGATGAAAGTAAATTTTGCATTTCATTTGGAAATCAAGGTCTCAGAGTCTGGAAGAAGAGTGGAGAGGCACATAATCCATGTAGCTTGAAGTCCAGTGTGAATTTTCCACAGTCAGTGATGATTTGGGCTGCCATGTCATCTGCTGGTGTTGGTCCACTGTGTTTTCTGAAGTCCACAGTCAACGCAGCCATCTACCAGGAAATTTTAGAGCACTCCATGCTTCCTTCTGCTGACAAGCTTTATGGAGATGCTGATTTCATTTTTCAGCAGGACTTGGCACCTGCCCACACTGCCAAAGGTACCAAAAGCTGGTTCAGTGACCATGGTGTTACTGTGCTTGATTGGCCAGCAAACTCACCAGACCTGAACCCTATAGAGAATCTATGGGGTATTGTCAAGAGGAAGATGAGAGACACCAGACCCAACAATGCAGATGACCTGAAGGCCACTTTTAAAGAAACCTGGGCTTCCATACCACCTCAGCAGTGCCACAAACTGATCACCTCCATGCCACGCCGAATTGAGGCAGTAATTAAAGCTAAAGGAGCCCCTACCAAGTATTGAGTACATATACAGTAAATTAACATACTTTCCAGAAGGCCAACAATTCACTAAAATTTTTCTTTTAATGGTCTTATGAAGTATTCTAATTTGTTGAGATAGTGAATTGGTGGGTTTGTGTTAAATGTGAGCCTAAATCATCACAATTAAAAGAACCAAAGACTTAAACTACTCCAGTCTGTGTGCATTGAATTTATTTAATACACGAGTTTCACAATTTGAGTTGAATTACTGAAATAAATTAACTTTTCCACGACATTCTAATTTATTGAGATGCACCTGCATGTATTTATTCATTTATTTATTCATGTATTTATTTATGTATTTCTACATTTATTTATTTATTTCTGCATTTATGTATTTATTAATTTATTTATTTATACTTAAGTAATTTCTCGTCCTCCATAGGAAATCCCTATGCAAATCCCCCCCCCCCGGCAAATCGCACCCTGGTTATAATGGTATTGACGCACTAACGCCTTTTTTAAGGTTATCTACTGTATGGCCTTCAAGGTACTTAAAAAAAAAACATGGTACCAATGTCTCGATATCTTCACTAGATGGCAGTAGCGGTCTGACAAATACGTTGTCGTCTGAACTGAGCAGCACCGAGGAAGAAGAAAAGCGTCACAGGTCACCGGTATCCCGAGAAGCAGGAGGAGAAAGCCGGATGAAGACTTGCGTTTAGCTTTACATTAACATATGATCTCGGTTAACATCTGAGATCTACCTTCATTATTTTCTTTTGTTGAAAGCGATCACCATGGCCAAGAAGAGAAGCGGTAACCGTGAGACCGAGAGCAGTCCGCTGGTAGAGCAGGAGCCGAGGCCCTCCAAAGAAGCGCCAGTCCTCAAAGGTAGTTCTGACAGTATGTCCTGATATCAGTCTCATACAGGTATTAAGTAGCTTTCCACGATTACTCGGAGTCGGAATAATACATATTTACTGAGAAATTGTTTTTGCGAAGACCAGAAAATCTGATAGATGGAGGTTGACTATCCAGGACTAATGTAATATTGATGAAGTCTTCAGCTGAACGATCAAAGGTTTTGTCGAATATTAGTAGGTTCTGAAGTGTGGCTTACAATAGAAGAAATCAACACAATCTACAGCAAAGCTTCATCTGAAATGGCCCTTGATGTGACTTTATTTGGCTAGTCAAATGGACTGAAGGATTGTGTAATGCAGTGATGATATCTGTTTCCTTTGGTTCGCATTACTCATACTTTCAGAGTTCAACCTTTAAACTGAGCTTTTTATTCAATGCCACATGAACAAGATCTATTACATAGTCACATTATTATTAATAACATTGGATGCCAGAGGAAAAAGTTACAGAAATTTTAGTGCTTTTGAAATATACATGTTTTTTTTCTTAGTTTGTTCCAAAAAAGGAATTGTCATTTTATTTTTTTGTTTATTTGGATCCCCCTATTCTTCCTGGGGTCCAACAAGTAAGAAAAACTAAATTACATTAATCCATAACAATAAAAACCAATACAATAAAACATACAAACCCAAAATTCATTCAAAACCTCAAAATCAACAATTTACTGTGTACTGAGCCATTAAATATTTATTTAACGATTTTTTAAACCTCATTTTACTTATTAAAAAAACATGTAATGTCCGATGGCAAATCATTCCATATTTTTATTCCTCTATACATTACTGTCCATTCCCATTGCTTTGCATTAGTTTTTGAAACAGGAAGCAAAAAATATCCTTTTGATGCATGTCTGGTGTTAAAATTATGACCAGCACTACTATACAAAAGTTGACAGTACAGTACACTTTGAACTCTAGACGCCAAAATATTTCTTATAAAACAAAGCAGAGAAACACTTGTCCTGTCCTTCACAAGTAGCCAACCTAGAATTTTGTGCATTCTCATAATATTAACCCTTCTAATACAGTTCAGAGTAAGTCGTGCAGCTCTACTCTGGACTAACTGTAATTTTTTTGTAAAAGAAAAATTACATAAAGTCTTTACTTGATGTACTCGACCACAACACTGGACAGGAGTCTAAAAATAAGTAAGAACCATTGTTTGCACAATTTGAGAGATGCAATACTGTGGTAAATATTTTGCACATCTCTTAATAACTGATAGACCTCTTCCCGTAACTATTACCATATTTTCTATCTGTTTTGACCACTTCAGCCTACTGTCTAGCATAACTCCAAGAAGTCTGATTTCCTCTACCTGTTCAATAGGCACACTCTTTACAGACAAATTTAATTGTGGTTAAAGTTTAGAATTTGATCCAAACACAATACTTTTGGTTTTTGTCAAATTTAGAACCATCTTATTTTTCCATACCCACTTTACCACTAATTGTAACTCCTCATCTAAATCAACAGATCATTTTTCAATTGATGTTGCTGGTAGATACAATGTTGTATCATCTGCGTACATAACTGTCCTTGCACGCTTTAAAACCAAAGGAAGATCATTGATAAAAATAGAAAAAAACAGTGGTCCTAAACAACTTCCTTGAGGCACACCACATTGCAACTCTTTTACTTCTGAATAACTTCCATTATAAAAGTTTAAATATATAAAATGTAAAATAAACATTGCTATACAATGTAAAAACTACTTATGTATGTTATTTACTATATATATAATATTGTATTGTTCTTTACATTTCAAAATTCTTATTTTAATTCTTAAAATAAAAAATACAGATTCCAATCATACACCACAGTTTTCTGTTAATATTTTTTTCATTATTTAAATTGATTAATTTGTTAATTTATTTTAAATAAATGTTATTAATGTTTAACTAAATGCCCTAAATAAAGACCACAATGTCAATGACTTGTGCTTAAGCCTGTAAACCTCTTGGCACAGTAAAGAGCCACTCTGACTGGCTTTCCTGAATTTAAATGTAAACATCTAGTTATTTTTGTAAATCAGTTTGGTGTCAATAATGGGACAGAATTTATAGAGTGGGGGAACTATGACGTCACTCTGTAGGCGGATCGGCTGTTAGCATGGAACTGGTTCCCTCGACAAAAAGCCAATAGGATTTTTCCATAGGCTTTTGGATTATCACAAAAAATAAGCTCTGTGTTCAATCATAGTTCATGAAATTTACACGTTTTGTCCATCAAGATAATCTTCACAAAATAATGTAACTTTGACGAATTTTGAAGCCTAAATAAAAGCGCAAGAACTAAAAAGCTAAACTTAGGCTATAAACGAACTACTGCACCACGGTCGCTCGCCTTCAACGCCTTTCTCAAACTTATTTTTAACATGTTCAGTGAAAAGGATTTACACTGTATATGAATTTGAATCCATGCTACATGAACCTTTTCATATAAACTGGAATAAATTCAAAACTAGATCCTAACAAAAACTGAGACATTAGTAATAAATAGTATACGTGAATAAATTAAATAATCTTATCTAAAGGACATTTGAAACCACGTATTTCTGTACATTTCAAAATAAGGTGCATTAAAAGTCAATAAATCCTTGATTAATATGAATATTTTAATTAAAAACGTATCCCTGCATATTTAATCTTTTAAATAACAGCAGAGTGAGCGAGTTTTTGGATATGGTAAGATTAAACTTATTTTAGTGAACAAAGTACCACATTTCAGCTACAATTTTGTTAAGATTGGTACAAAAAATGTTATTTTATCCTTGCTTCAAGGAAATCCTCAATCTATACGATTTCTAACAGCTTCAGGTGGCCGTAAACATTTAATTTTAACGTGGCTTTAAGCACTATATGCATCATTAAAGTTTCACTTTCACCACGTAAAGCCGGTAAATGTGGTGTTTACATGTAATAATCATAATATGAGTTTACCTTATGATACAAACCCGAGTCAGCATCAGTAGGACAGCGATATAAAAAGAGCATCTTCCCTCTGAAGACTTGTGCCGCATTTCGGGGCAAAGCAAAAAAAACATTGTCGAACAACAATATAAAATGCGGGAAACTATTCATTGGTTATTCTAAAATTAATTGTATTACAAATTATACTACAACTGGAAAATACTGTAATTGATAAACTGTTCGGCGTGATGACGTTGAATGTCTCCGACAGAGCCTGTAGCCCCATTTAGCAACTTGTTAGCAACCGTCTTTTTTAAGAAACGTAACAGCTTAAAAAAATCATGAGTGGGGTGTAACTGGTGTGTTTTATGTCGTAGAATAAAACGTGAAAGTATCTTGAGCTTGTGAGAACCACGGACCTTATTTAAGGGATTTAACTAAAATCCCATTAAAAAACCCATTGACTCTGGGACGATGGAACCGGAAGTGCTAAAATGCTAACTCGCTTCCGGGTTTTCACCTACAAAGTGACCTCATAGTTCCACCACTCTATTACTGCTCCTTTAAGATGATGTCACACTGTTATATGTGATTTTTGGCTTTGTAGTTCTCCAGCTCACCACATACGAGAGTTCTCACGGGCCTGAATCCCCCTGAGGATTGTGAACAACTGATGCAAATGTATGCAACACGTTGCACGGGTGATATGAGAGGTTATTGTGTTTTTGAATTATTCTCTCAGGAGCCCAGTCACCAGGAGGAGCCTCTGCACGCATGTCAATCCTCCTCCTCATCACTATCTTTGGCTGTTCTGCTTGTGTCATGTATCTGGTGTTCAGATATTTCCCAGAACTGAGCGAGTAAGTCTACCTCCCCTTCTGACTGTTGTTTTGTGTACTGAACATAAAGGGTGTTTTACGGTGACTCAACAAATGTTTGATGTTTTTCTTCATGTCTTGCAGAGACGAGAGAGAAAAAATAAAAATTCCTAAAGACATGGATGATGCCAAGGCATTGGGCACAGTTCTGTCCAAATACAAGGACACTTATTACACTCAAGTGCTTTTAGCGTACTTTGCTACATATATCTTGTATCCTTTGTGCCATGATTAATCTTGATTTGTTTTCAAGGGACTGATTATCAACATTATTGACTGAGTTAAGCCGGGCTCACACTGTGCGATTTTTTTTTTTTTTTTTTTTTTTTTTTTTTTTTTTAAAGTCCTTTAGGATTGTGCTTGTCAGACTGCACGAACATGATGATCATGTCACACTGTGGGATCTCAGTTGTCAGACTGTACGACAGTCAAGACGAGTTAAAAACAGGTGCGCGCAAGAAAACTTGTCCGGACACGTCCAGTGACTACGAACTGCATTGCATGCGGGACCGAGATGTTGGCTGTCATGAAAAGTATATGAATGGCAGCAATACCGGCATATTTAAGAAGAATAGTGTATGCAGCTCTACACACCCACATGAAAACAGCGGCGCAACCAGTATTAGCAATGTATCAGATGAATTCCGTGAGCGGAGGACGGGAGCGCCGGAGTTTATGGCAGATAGAATAATTCTCCAGCATTAATTCTGCTCATAGCTTGTCTTGAAAAACGGAGACAGTTTGACATTCATCGTAGGGGTCGTCACACTGCAGGACTGTTCGCCAAATCTTCTGACACTGCCAGAATTTTGTCGGAGGTGAAATTTGATCGCAACAGCCATTAATCGGCTGTCGGTGAACATGTCAAACCAGCGATCAAAGTCTACAGATTTTAGCCTAGGATTATAGGAATCTTTTAGGATTTTCAAAATTTGTCTCAGACGAGCAAATCGTGGCCAAAATCGCACAGTGTGAGCCGGGCTTAAGACACTACATTGAATTTAATGCATATGGAAACAGTTTTATTTTTTGTTTTTACAGTTTAAATTAGACCCCTGCTGGCAGAAAAATAGCTTGGAGTATCTGTTATTCATGTTTGTATCAGATACATAACACATTTGGACCAGCTTTCTCTAAGTTTTTTCACTATTGAGGTAAAGCCTTAACTAATGCCATCTCAGCCTTCAGACGTTTGCCATCCCAGGCTCCATATTTCTCAGTATACTGTCTGGTTATCTCTACCCTTTTCCATTAGCTCTCTTCCTGGTCTGTCTGGTAAGTTCCTTGTTTGTAGGCAAATTCATTTCAAATTAGTCTGTCTGCCAAACTTTGTCTTCTAGTATGACTTTTTGTTGTGTAAATGTTTACACAATGTTAAATATGTTGTTGTGCTTTATGGTTTACAGTGTTCAAGCCTTGGAGCGTCTTTTTGCTATATGCTGTCTTATTTAGTTGGGAGGCCGATGGTCTACAAGTACCTCACAGAGAGAGCTCAGAAATGGTCACAACAGGTGACATTTTCATACAAACAACAATCATTTTTTATGTAAATTGACTGGCCATACTGTGGAGCTGATGTTGTTTAATGTCGTTGCAGGTGGACAAGCACAGAGAGCACCTCATTAATTACATCATTTTTTTGAGAATAACTCCTTTCCTTCCAAACTGGTTCATCAACATCACCTCACCTGTCATTAATGTGCCTCTGGGTGTCTTCTTCCTGGGCACCTTTCTTGGTAAGATTAATCTTCAAACAAGATCACTTTTACAAAGAACAATTTACAGTAACACAAGTTTGTTGGTGATACATTAAACATGCACAGAATAGGTTGTCAAAAGCATTTTATGGGACAAAGAATAGTATATGCCATCAGTTTTTGGCCAATTTTGTTGGAGGAGAAAGAATGCAGCATTAACTTGCAATTTAACTTGCAAAACCATTTAAATATGCCCTTCAGATTCAACTAATGAGATTTTATGAAGGGTTTATCCACAATCTCCTCCATTCTTCTGTATTATTCTCCTAAATAAACTTGGAAATGAATCACTTTAAAGAAGTAAAATTGCTTTTGAATGCCATATTAGTTAAATTGTCAGTCTGGTAAAAGTAAATTTTGTCAACTTGTAGGAGTACATTTGCATATAGATGCTCTCAAAACTGAAAGATGTGGACTCAAAAGCTGCAAAACTCCTATAAGATTCCATGGAGTCTTTAATATCAGGTTTTCATCACTTAGGGATCATGACTTGTGATCCTCCTCTGACGTAAAAATAGACCAAAATCAATAAATGCATGTACTGCAGAAATCACTGTACTAAATTTTGTTGCAATAAATTTATTCTGTAGTATTTTGTATTTTAAGGGGATTTCATGGTACTTGACAATATTCACTTCTAAATTATGCAGCATTTATATCTATATAAATAATACAAAAAGTAGAAAAAATATTATTTTCAGTTATCACTGTTTAAATTGAAAAATATAGCATAAAAATAAAAAATAAAACCAAACATATGTAAGTCAGATACCATTACATGGCAGAAATAAAACTTGAGTGTCTATTTACACTAAGTGCAAATAGCCCTTCTTGTTGGCAGAAGCTATTTACACCAACGTCTGATTGGGTTAGTCAACACTACAAAAGACGATCATCCAACAACGACTCCAGTGCTATGCCATAGTAGCGTAGATCTTTTCCAACTTTTTTTCCCCTTCCTTTTCAAATCTCATGTCACATCGGAAAGGCATTTACTTTCAATAAAAAGGAAGGAAATAATCGAAAAGTTGAAAATAAAGTATTGGGTAGGTGTAGGGAGGGCTTTATTGTCCCAATAAGGTGGCATCCATTTAATAATTTGAATTCAAATGATAATTTACACTTAATACGTTATTATCGTATACTGTTTTATAATGCACTACAATACTGAGGTGCAGATAATTGCCACTATTTGCAATAAGTACTAGTATAAATAGCAGAATATCCTGCTATTTTAACATAGTGTAAATAGAATCTATAGCTATTTGCACTTAGTGTAAATAGCATATCACTAAAAAAATACTGCTATTTTCACTTAGCGTTAATAGAATCCGTTGCTATTTACACTTAGTGCAAAGAGCCGCTGCCTAAAGAAAATCATATGCACAGTAATGCTATGGGATAACCACTAGATGTAGCTGTACCTGTTGTAGCCTTATATTTAAATATATACCATGATCTTTTTTAAACCCATTAGCCTTTTCTAATCATGTCACCAAGTTTCATACTACTCTGATGAAGTATAAAAAATTTAAAAACTGAAAACATAAATTTTTCGGGCTAAAATGATTAAAGGCCACTAGAGGGTTAATTGAGATTGTGCACACTTTGTTATTGGATCACTTGACAGCTCATCTAATAGCTGTTATCTGATCTCTACTATAGGAGTGGCCCCTCCATCGTTTGTGGCGATAAACGCAGGGACGACGCTGTACAAGCTGACCACAGCTGGCGAGGCCGTGTCCTGGAACTCTCTTCTCGTGTTGGGGGTTTTAGCCGTTGTCTCCATCCTGCCCGTCTGCTTTCAGAAGAAACTCCAGCAGAAACTTGAGTAGAGATCACCACCCCTGCTTGATTCAACTCAGGAATGATACTGGTCCTCTAAACTTCTCCTTGCTTTCTTCTCTTCTTTTGTGCATGTACGACAAACCCTCGTTTCTTCATATGATGGGCAGCCAGTGGCTGTCAGGACCGGCCTTCCATTGTTTCGACAGTACTTTCATGGGATGAAAAATTCTGTCATCACTGATTCCCTCTAGCGTTAAGCAATATTTTCCACATCAATGTCTTCAGTGGATTTTCAATATTTTCCACAAAACAGCAATGATTAATGTGTGATACACTGGAAGAGACATATTTTCACTCCCTCTGAAGTTGCTGAGCTAAAATGGAAAGTGCCAACTGCAACCTTTTTCGTTCTTACGGCTAATTTAATATTCAAACGCGTTTGAGAATGAGGTATTACATGCATCAGAAACCTTTTGAGGGTGAGCTTTGTGGGTTTTCTGCTTTTCTTTCGTATTTCTCATGCCGGATGAGACTGCAGTAGGGATCTGAATGGACGATCTCTTAACAGTGCCCTGTGTACTGCTGCTAAATGTAGATGATAGTGCTTAGCTCTTGTTATAGACCTAATTTCCCCCGAGAACTGATAAATATGGATGATGCCACATTAGTATTACAGATCAAGACTGTAGATTGCATATAATATAACAGACTTAATATTACAGGTTACCTGAAGTAAAAGAAATGGAACTGAAATATTAACACCTGTTTTAGCATTTCAAACTATTTTTCTTCCTTTACATTTGGATACAACTGATTGAAATAGTCAAAATGCCAAATTATTTTTTTTTTTTTCAAATGAAGTAGTACATAATTTAAGTTGTATAATATTGTTTCGTTTATAATATTAATTTTAGCCACGTGACAGAGGGAAGTATTACATTTTGGAAATATAGGAGATTGGTAACTGTTACAGTTGGTTTTCTGGACCTAGTCAAGCCAAGCCACTGTAAACATTTTTTTGCTGAAAATGTACTCACCCTCAAGCTATCCAAGATGTAGATGAGTTTGTTTCTTCATCAGATCAGATTTGGAGAAATTTAGCATTACTTCTCTTGCTCGGCAATGGATCCCCTGCAGTGAATGGGTGCCGTCAGAATGAGAGTCCAAACAGCTGATAAAAACATCACAATAATCCACAATTAATGTCTTGTGAAGTGAAAAGCTGTGTGTTTGTTAGAAACAAGTCCACCATTGGACTGTAATCGTGTGGATTATAGTGTTGTTTTTTTATCTCATTCTGACGGCACCCATTCACTGCAGAGGATCCATTGCTGAGCAAGTTATGCTAAATTTCTCCAAATCTGTTCCAGTGAAGAAACAAACTCATCTGTATCTTGGATGGCCTGAGGGTGAGTCATTTTCATTTTGGGTGAATTATAAATTTAATTGACAGAACTTTATGCAGTTAAACTCTCTGCAGTTAAAATTGCCTTTCAGTAAAATAAATCAGTCTTAAAAAAAATGTCTTACATTTTGTATAATACCTACAATACTGTTTCCTGTTTTTTTTCTGAATACCTGAAAATAGTCTTTAAACTTTCAATATACTTGTTTCCTGACTGGAAAGGAAACGGAATCAACAATATGTGCAAAAATGAATAAACCATTTGCACTGAAATTTCTCTTAAGTGGAAGGGTGTGATGAGGCACGGTTCTTATTCCAGATATCATTACCCTGTTACCTCATTTGAGTTCTCTCATGTTACATTAATTTGTATCTGCAGTTGTTATTTGAATGTCAAACCTAACGTTTAGTTTTTGGCATCTGTAAATGTCTAAATGCTCCCAGCAGCTCTTGACGTAACATGAATGGAGGTGACTGAGTTATGCGGTTGTTCTGCAACCGTTTCAAGCCTCTGTAAACTGTTGAACTGTCTCTGACCCATTTATAATTTACTAAGTTGTACTCATCCTGATTTTTCTCTAGCATATTTTTACAGAACTCTATCACTAAATTAAGGTTACTGATTACAGTATTACAAGATTTAATTGACAATGTATTGTCATGTCCTGTATTTTAAAAATCTATTCATTTATGTCTGTCCATCTTCTTGGAACATAATATATTTATTATGACATTATTAAATACATGAGTAACATTTGCCTCTTTTGAATTTGCCTCGTGTTCATTTTAACTGAATTAGTGTGTACGCACTTCTTGAAATGAAGGCTGCTTTAAAAGAAACAACCAAGAAAAGAAAAAATACAGTACATCACATTTTGAGCCGGTTTGGATGGTTTGTTGACTTACAGTATATTCTTTATTTTTTAACAGTATATTAATTAATTTATTAGAGACATTTTTGTGAAATGTTTTGGTTAAATATGGCATTCATAATTTAAAAATAATATTTATGGCATTCATATTTGTTGATATCTTACCGCTTTGGTGGGTAATAAATGTAAACTTTTTGTAAAGAGGAAAACGGTTGAAAAGTACGAGCTCAAATGAGTGTTGGAAGAAATAATTGGCTGAATAAATATTAGATATATCAAAAGCAAAACAACTTCAAAATCACATTTTAATTCATTTGGCAGTCATATATACAATATGAGAAAAAGTGACAAATAATTGCTGTCCCCAATACTGCTATCATTACCATCATACCAAACATTTTTTTTTCATTTTAGTTTTGAAAAAGATAGATAGACAGATAGATAGTTTTAAGATTAACAACATTTCTCATGATGTGAGAGACTGTATCTTTATTGTTTTACCAAACTAGTTTTGCCTTTATTCATAATCTATTTATATTTTGAACTTAAGTTAATTGATTGCTTGTGTTGACAAGTTCAAGGCTCATCCAATTTTATCCAAAAGGAAAACATAACCATTACGTACAATATTTCATATTAAGTGCTGCTATGAAGATTCGCGTTTGTTATATTCATTCGATTTCCAAACGCACCGCCAGAGGGCAACATCATACAACATAATATTGTCTTGCTACTACAATTCATTATGATAAATTCTTAACACTGCAAACTAATGCAATTATTTAAAGTTAATTATTGGTTGAGGACTTAGTATGCGACTTGACTTTCCTTGCTGTTAAAGAAGCGGTGATGTATTCGCAGCGGAAGTGTGATGCGGCGGCTTTGGCTCGGTGTCCTCGCGCTCGATGATGCTCCGGGCCCCGGGGTTCAGCGCATAACGTCATCCCGAGCAGAGCGGTGCGCATGCGCAGGAGCGAGCGCCGAGGACCGAGAGCAGCTGTAACGTTACCGGAGGAGGCCACAATGCGACTGGCGCTCGGGGCTCCAGCCTTGGTCCGTATCCGCAATGGCTGCGCAGAGTGATCCGGAGAGCTCGTACTATGCGCTCCTCTAGACCCACAAACAGAAGAGCACAAGCGGAGCCGTCTCAAAATGAGCACCGGATTCAGCTCGAGCTCCTGCCGCTTCGCGGATTATTTCGTGGTCTGCGGTCTGGACACCGAGAGCGGCTTAGAACCAGACGAGCTGTCCGGTAAGAACCGAGCCAGAACGAGGCTGTTTAGGACTCGACAGATTTATGTGCTTTTATTATATATTGGCTTATACTTTTTAGTTATGTGATTATCAATGTGAATTATCAATCTTTTATGCTACAATAAATAGTGAGCACTGTAATAATAACACCAAATACGCTAAAGTGGCTTTACAGTATGGTGGACGTGCGTAATATTCAACACATGAGTGCTGAGATTTATGTTATTATATTATATTCATAGACATTGGACGTGCAAACAAAAATGTGGAGTGTTCTATATAGTTGACCTTACAAGACCCTTTGATTTGTCTTAAAGGAAATCTGTCAACAGTTTTTATTTATTTTACTGAGAAATTATTATTCTAATTAATTAAACTCAGCAGAAGATAAAGCATCTGCCATTTCATAACAGCTCCTTCATTTATATTATTTATACAGGCATAAAACATATCCCAAAGCAGGGAGAATGACATTATTTACTTGTGTAAGACGAAAGATCGAGGATCAGTAGCTGTGAAAGTAATATAATGAATCTATATTTTGCAAAATTTTGTTTTATTTATATTTGTGTTGACTTAGCGTGTACAGTAGGTTTTATTCCTTCATAAACAGTTCGTTTCCAGCATTCATCAAAACAAGGTTTTATTATTATGTAATCTGCTCATGCTATTCCAACCTGACAATTTATTATGATTAATTCCTTCATCTCTAGCTTCCAGTCAAGTAACATAAAATAATTGTCTAAATATCCTACATGTATATTTAAACAAATTTACTCCAACGGTACCATGTTTTAGTGCTTACAGTGGATCAATTACACTATCTTCTCATCTAAACAGCTCTTTCAAGCAGCACGTGAAGAGTTGTTGGGTGAGAGTGCAGATTTCCTGTGGTTTCAGGCTTCCTCAACTTGCATTTTCTGTTTTGGTAGATTTCCACTGCTGTAATCAGAGCCTCAGTTTCCTCTCAAATGTTCATGGATTTTTGTGAAGAAGAGTGTTTCGTTTCACAAGGGTTCTGTTGCATCAGAGTCAGTGGGTGATAGTTGTGCTGCTCTGTGAACTGCACTGGTTTTAAATCATATGTAAAAGGTGAAACACTGTGGATCAGTCACTGAATTTTGTTTGTTGAATTGAAGTTTCAGGAAATTCTATTTATGGATGCAGAGCTCATCAAGGGTAGTTTCTGTTAGCCAGAATTGGGCCAGTGGTTTGGATGGATTTGTTCTTGGCCCCTCCACCAATTTTTAATTTAATTTAATTTAATTTTTATTTATTTATTTTTTTGCAGCACGTGTCAAAAGAAATATGTTTTAAGCAATTAGCATAATTTATAATAATAACATAATTAGTTACAATGTGTAAATATTAAAATGTACATATACAATTCATTTTTTTATAAATTGATAAATTGTTATAAACAGAACAATTACCTGTTCTAACATGTTTCCCAGACTGTCGCAAATCTGGCACATAATTTGTGACATTTAAATCTGCAGAATTCACAAGAACAGTGTTCAGTGCACATCAGAAAACCAGAAGTTAAAGTTTGCAAGGCCTAAAACACTTGTACATGATCAACATGTACAAGATAACAAGTAAGACAATGGCCTTACACTGGCCCCTGGCCATTTAGGTATCAGCATTCTTGTGTATTTTGTTAGAGAGTATGATTATACTGTTAGATGTTTGTCGTGCGACTTTGAGTCTTCGAGCAGTTTGCACTCGCAGTCGCAGTCATACATATCTGTTGAGGGTCGAATGCATTGATGAGCAATAAATGGTACATTTAGAGATGGCTGTAGTAAAACTGACCCTGTAGTGAAAGTGACTGGTGACCAAAATGACGTGCCCTCTGGGGAAGAGCCCGATCAATGGAGCGTGTCCCACGCATAACCTAAAGACAAAGAGAGGTCACTGAGATTCTCTGGGGAGAACAAAAAGCCATCAATTCCTAAAGCAGTATCTAGTCACAGTGCTGTAGCAAGATTTTACTGACTTGATGCTGTTTTTAAAAAAAGGAGATTTAGAATTTCAAAAATGTAGTTGTTTTAAAATGCCATTTGAAAAGTTTTAACATGTCACTGTTTTAAGCACGTGATTGGGTAACATTCTTTGAGTCTGTGTTGGCCTAGTTAGCTGGCGGACTGAAAGTGCAAACATGCTGTTTTTTAGAGGAAACGAGTCAGTCAGGTTTTTTTTTTGTCAGGCGTTTGCAATGTTACTGTCTTTTTAATGAATTCACACGCAGTAGTTTTTGATCATTGTTGTCAGTTTGCTGTTTTTTTTTTTGGTTAAAACCTTTACAAAAAAGGTACTGTAGGAGTACCATGTTACATTGATGCTATCAAATAGTGATAAGATTATACTTTTGACATTTATTTTGTGACACAATTTCTATATGTATTATATACAGTATATATATATATATATATATATATATATATTAGTAACGGGCAGAAGAATCACACGACCAGGGAAATGCAATAAAGACCCCGGAGGGTGTATTTATTGAAGGGTGATAAAGTGTAAACTTGTCCTGTGCTCGTGAAGCAGTGCTCCGTGGTCCGCCTCTTCTGCCGTCTGAGTGCTCGGGTGCTCTGTGTTCTGTGCTCAAATGCCGGGCTGGTCGGTCACACACTGCTCTCTGTGAAACAAAAGGTACACCTGTTATTGGGGAATCTTCTGGAGACATTGCCCACCAGTGTGTGCTGTGCGGCGGCTTTTGTAGCAGTCTCCTAAGCCGCTTCAGCTGGGACCGATCAGCCCGCGAAGATTGGGTGCAGGTGTTTCTCCTCCGTTTCCAGGGCAACGCTGATAGGTACTCGGGACACGCGTCACACTCCCCCCCCCCCCTAAGCGTCGTCCTGGTCCCTGGAGATTGGGGGGTGGGGGGGAGTGTGACGCGTATGGGGATATGGCTGCCCATATCCGTGAGAGTCCGTCGGCGTTGGCGTTGGCCGCCCCCGCCCGGTGAGCGACGCCTTTACTCGCCGGAAGGCCTCCTGCTCGGTGGATCCCCAGGGCACCTTTTCCGGCTGCCCCTTCTTGGTCAGGTCTGTCAGGGGAGCTGCTAAGGAGGAGAAGTTAGGAATAAAGCAGCGATAGTAGCCCACCAACCCCAAAAAGGCTCGTACCTGGGTTTTGGAGGTGGGCCATGGTGCTGAGAGAATAGCTGCCACCTTCTTCTCTTGAGGTTTGATGAGACACCGGCCCACCTGGAAGCCCAAGTATTTGGCTTCGGGGAGAGCCAGATGACATTTCCGGGGGTTGGCGGTTAGTCCAGCCCGGCGCAGCTCTAGAAGCACCCTCCGTAACCGCTCTAGGTGATCTTCCCAGGTCTCCGATTGCATGACGACGTCATCCAGGTAGGCCGCCACATAGGCCTGGTGTGGTCTCAGCAGGATATCCATCATCCGCTGGAACGTTGCTGGGGCCCCCGTGTAGCCCGAAGGGGAGAACCCGGTACTGCCAGTGGCCACTAGGGGTGGAAAAGGCGGTCTTCGGTTTTGCCTGCTCTGTCAGCGGCACCTGCCAATAGCCCTTGGTGAGGTCTAGTGTGGAGATGAACCGGGCTCTCCCCAGGCGATCCTGCAGTTCGTTGACCCGGGGCATTGGATAGCTGTCGAACTCGGAGACCTCGTTAAGGTGGTGTAAGTCGTTGCAAAACCGGAGGGTGCCGTCTGGTTTTGGGACCATGACGATGGGGCTGGACCAGGGGCTGCGAGAGGGCTCTATTACTCCTAACCTCAGCATCTCCTGTACCTCCTCTTCGACGACGTGTCGCCGAGCCTCGGGGATCCGGTAGGGCCGCTGCCGGACGATGACCCCGGGTGGTGTGCGGACATCGTGCTGGAGGACGTGGGTCCGCCCAGGGAGTGGGGAGAACACATCCGAGAATTGACCGACCAGATGTTGAAGCTCCTTCTTTTGGGCAGCCGACAGGTGGGGGCTGATGTCTACAACCACGGGATCCGTGGTGGTCAGTGCGGACAGCTGGGCCCTAGTTCCGACCCAGCGTTTTAGAAGGTTGATGTGGTATAGCTGGTTTTCCTTTCTCCGTCCGGGCTGCCAGACGCGGTATGTAATGGGTCCAACCTGCTCCGTTACGGTGTAGGGCCCCTGCCACTTGGCGAGAAATTTGCAGGCGGCCGTCGGGACTAGGACCAGAACGTGGTCTCCTGGCTGGAACTCCCGTGGTTGGGCTGCCCTGTTGTAGTGACGTTGTTGGGCTTGCTGGGCTTTAACGAGGTGTTCTCGGACGAGTGGCATGACCCGGTCGATCTTCTCCCTCATCTCGCGAACGTGCTCGATCGTTGACCGATGGGCGGCCGGCTGCTGCTCCCAGGCCTCTTTGGCAACATCGAGCAGGCCACGAGGCTGTCATCCAAACAGGAGCTCAAAGGGGGTGAAACCGGTGGAAGCCTGGGGGACTTCTCGGATGCTGAAGAGGATGTAGGGCAGCATCTGGTCCCAGTCTCGTCTGTCATCCGCAGCCACACGACGGAGCATCTGCTTCAACGTCTGATTGAATCGCTCGACCAGCCCATCGGTTTGCGGATGGTAGACCGTGGTCCGCAGTTGTTTCACCTTCAAAAGGCGGCAGAGATCAGCCATCGTCCGAGACATGAATGGGGTGCCCTGGTCAGTCAATATCTCCTTGGGAATGCCGACTCGACTAGATAGGAGGAAGAGCTCCTGCGCGATGGCTTTGGGGGTGGCCTTGCAAAGGGGGATGGCTTCGGGGTAGCGAGTCGCGTAGCTCCACCACGGTCTCTGTCTTTGATCGCGGCACCACTAGCAGTTTCGCCTCCTCCCCTCTCCGCTGTGCGATACAGTACAGCAGGCCGTTCTGGACAACAAAGTGAGGTGTTGGCTGAGTATCCTTTCCTTCGACTATCCTCACTTGTGTCCGTTCGTCCCCGAGTTGCTCTTTTGCAAAAGCTCCTCCTCCCTTAACCTGTTGGAAAACTTCATAGAAAAGGTTAGTAGATTGGGAGGGGGACTCACCGTCTCTGGCTCTGTCCGACGCTAGCAGGACGGGGCGTCGTCGGGGACCTTGGCATGATTTCCTTCTTCGGCGGTTCCCGGCAGGGCTGGCAGGATGTGTAGCGGCGGCCAGCAGGCGATCAAACCCCGGCCAGTCTCTCCCGAGAAGCACGGGTACGGGCAGATCCTTTACTCTTCCTACTTCGAGGGGCCAAGAGCCTGGGGCGGCCGAAACAGTGACTCGCCGGGCAGGGACGTGACGGGTGTCGCCGTGTACACAGGTGATGGGCAAGCGGGCTTTGGCCCCCACCCGCCGGGGAAGCACTGTGGGCTGGACCAGGCTAACTGCGCTGCCCGAGTCCAGTAGGGCCTGGTAGGGCCGTCCATTTATTCTCACCTCGACCTGAGGGGCCTCCAGCGGTGGTTCCTGATGGACGATACAGCCTGCCAGCCAGGCCCGGTTTGGCGGGCGAGATGGTTCCGTGGGCATTGGCTCGTCTTGCGTGCTGGGAACCGCCGGCCTGCCGACTGTTCGCGGGGTGCCCTTCGGCGTGCGTTGCTCCTGGAACACCCTCCGGGGGAAACAGCGGCACTCGCTCCCCAGCCTCGCGTCGCTGTGTCGCCTCAGCCAATTCGATGGCCTCTACCAGCTCCCTGATGGTCTGCGAGTTCCGCATACCTGCCGCCTGCCGAAGTGGGCGGGGAAGGGCGCGAAGAAACCGATCCACCACGACGCGCTCCGCAACTTGGGCGGCGCTGGGATCCCCGGCGAGCAGCCAGTGTTGTGAGAGGCGAGAGAGTTCGGCGGCTTGGGCCCGGGCTGACACCCGACTGTTGTACTGTCAGGCGTGGAACAACTGGGCCGCGGAGATGGGTGAAAAGCCGACGTGGGCCAGGATTTCTTTCCGGAGCTCATCGTAAGAATCGTTCAGGTTTGTGGGCATTGAAAAATAAGCCTGTTGAGGTTCGCCTGTCAATAATGGTGCCAGCACACACGCCCACTGCTCTCGTGGCCAATCTTCCCGGTCCGCGATGGCCGCGAACATCTTTAAATAGTTCTCCACGTCGTTGTGGGTGGTCATCTTCAGCAGGAGTTGTGTGGCCTGAACACGGGGATCTGGCAGCGGAACCCGCTGGGCAGCGGCTGCGTGAAGTGCGGTGATCTCGCGCTCGGTTTCCCCTTGACGAGCGGCCATGTGCTCCACAATTTGTTGTTGTCTGATGCTCACCTCCGTGAGATGTTTTAACAACTCTTCCATGGCTGGGGAGGAGTTGCCGCCTGTAGAAAGGGGAAGAGAGAAGAAAAAAGAAAAAAAATTGACCGCTGTTCATGGTCGCGGGTTAAACTTAACGGGGGTCGGATGTTTGTCGGTGATTCTTCAGAAATCTTCCCGCATTCTCCACCAGTGTAACGGGCAGAAGAATCACACGACCAGGGAAATGCAATAAAGACCCCGGAGGGTGTATTTATTGAAGGGTGATAAAGTGTAAACTTGTCCTGTGCTCGTGAAACAGTGCTCCGTGGCCCGCCTCCTCTGCCTTCTGAGTGCTCGGGTGCTCTGTGTCCTGTGCTCAAACGCCGGGCTGGTCGGTCACACACTGCTCTCTGTGAAACAAAAGGTACACCTGTTATTGGGGAATCTTCTGGAGACATTGCTCACCAGTGTGTGCTGTGCGGCGGCTTTTGTAGCAGTCTCCTAAGCCGCTTCAGCTGAATGAATGAATGAATGAATGAATGAATGAATGAATGAATGAAGCATTTATATAGCTGGGACCGATCAGCCCGCGAAGATTGGGTGCAGGTGTTTCTCCTCCGTTTCCAGGGCGACGCTGATAGGTACTCGGGACACGCGTCACAATATATATATATATATATATATATATATATATATATATATATATATATATATTAGGGATGTGCGGGTCTAGTCGACTAGTCGACTAAACGGTACAGCTCCTACTAGTCGACACTGAAAACAATAGTCGACTACACGAGAGAAAAAAAAAACATGATGATTTTATCATTCAAATTACCATCATTTTAACGTTACATTTAAAACATTTTAAAGAACAGTTAAAATAAAACTTTTGAAAAAGAATACATATCAAAATATTTAAATATTTTTAAAAGCGTATCTGGGCGGGAACTATAATTTTACCTCACATGCGTTTTCTTCATGTCAGTTGCGGCGAGCTCCACGCGAAAGACCAGCAAGCTGTGGGATTATTTTGAATTAGAAGGAAATGGAAACGTTTTTTGTAAACTGTGTAATGTCAAATTGGCTTAAAATAACTTTACTGGAGCTATGCGTAATCATATTCAATACAGGTATGTATGCGTTAGCTTGGAGTCTAGCCAAAGCCAAATGTCTATCATGTCACACTACAACCTGCCGCTGCGGTCCGCGATCCTATCCGCGCTGTCTATTCCTTTAAACGAAGACCCACTTCGGTGGTGCTGCGGGATTTCCAGGCTCTTTTCAAACTGTCTGCTTGCTTGTAGTTATCTCTCTGCGTGTCTGTGACTTCAGCTCCTGCCGAGCGCGGGGTTTGCAGAATCGCCTCTTGTCCCGTCTTTCGCCAGACCATGTTAACATGTTAAATTCTCTGAACAAATGCGCACGGTCTGAGTAAGTAAAACGAGCTTTGTTTTGTTTTTAGACAATATAGCCAACATGAAGTACATTTTTAAAAGCCGTTTTAATGCTATTCCTTGATAAACTTTCCTATTGTTTTTTTACTTTTGTTTTAATATGTGTTTTAATATGTTGGCTAACGTTATATGAAAATGAAGAATTCTGTCAGTCTATTGATTTTTCCATTTCTGCATTGCTCCAGCCGATCTGAATAAATAAACTATGCACTGGTTTATGAAGAGTGTATGCTCTTCCTTTTTTTCTGTTTAATGACCGCCTCAAATTAATTGATGATAACGCGAGGCAAGCATACGGCATAATTTTTTTGCAGAAATCATTGAGGGATTTGACAGTGTGATTCAAAGATTAAGTATTTCAACTGTATGCTGTTATATAGACACACGCACAGTTTTTTTTTTTTGTTTGTTTTTTTGCCATTTTTGGGGGGTTTCTAGCTTTTAGACTAGTCGACTAGTCGGATACAAAACTTCCGTTTAAACGACAGTCAAATTAGTCGTAGCGCACATCCCTAATATATATATATATATATACAGGTGCTGGTCATATAATTAGAATATCATCAAAAAGTTGATTTATTTCACTAATTCCATTCAAAAAGTGAAACTTGTATAATGTATACATTCATTCCACACAGACTGATATATTTCAAGTGTTTATTAATTTTAATTTTGATGATTATAAGTGACAACTAATGAAAACCCCAAATTCAGTATCTCAGAAAATTAGAATATTGTGAAAAGGTTCAATATTGAAGACACCTGGTGCCACACTCTAATCAGCTAATTAACTCAAAACACCTGCAAAGGCCTTTAAATGGTCTCTCAGTCTAGTTCTGTAGGCTACACAATCATGGGGAAGACTGCTGACTTGACAGTTGTCCAAAAGACGACCATTGACACCTTGCACAAGGAGGGCAAGACACAAAAGGTCATTGCAAAAGAGGCTGTTCACAGAGCTCTGTGTCCAAGCACATTAATAGAGAGGCGAAGGGAAGGAAAAGATGTGGTAGAAAAAAAGTGTACAAGCAATAGGAATAACCGCACCCTGGAGAGGATTGTGAAACAAAACCCATTCAAAAATGTGGGGGAGATTCACAAAGAGTGGACTGCAGCTGGAGTCAGTGCTTCAAGAACCACTACGCACAGACGTATGCAAGACATGGGTTTCAGCTGTCGCATTCCTTGTGTCAAGCCACTCTTGAACAACAGACAGCGTCAGAAGCGTCTCGACTGGACTGCTGCTGAGTGGTCCAAAGTTATGTTCTCTGATGAAAGTAAATTTTGCATTTCCTTTGGAAATCAGGGTCCCAGAGTCTGGAGGAAGAGAGGAGAGGCACAGAATCCACGTTGCTTGAGGTCCAGTGTAAAGTTTCCACAGTCAGTGATGGTTTGGGGTGCCATGTCATCTGCTGGTGTTGGTCCACTGTGTTTTCTGAGGTTCAAGGTCAACACAGCCGTATACCAGGAAGTTTTAGAGCACTTCATGCTTCCTGCTGCTGACCAACTTTATGGAGATGCAGATTTCATTTTCCAACAGGACTTGGCACCTGCACACAGTGCCAAAGCTACCAGTACCTGGTTTAAGGACCATGGTATCCCTGTTCTTAATTGGCCAGCAAACTCGCCTGACCTTAACCCCATAGAAAATCTATGGGGTATTGTGAAGAGGAAGATGCGATATGCCAGACCCAACAATGCAGAAGAGCTGAAGGCCACTATCAGAGCAACCTGGGCTCTCATAACACCTGAGCAGTGCCACAGACTGATCGACTCCATGCCACGCCGCATTGCTGCAGTAATTCAGGCAAAAGGAGCCCCAACTAAGTATTGAGTGCTGTACATGCTCATACTTTTCATGTTCATACTTTTCAGTTGGCCAAGATTTCTAAAAATCCTTTCTTTGTATCGGTCTTAAGTAATATTCTAATTTTCTGAGATACTGAATTTGGGGTTTTCATTAGTTGTCACTTATAATCATCAAAACTAAAAGAAATAAACACTTGAAATATATCAGTCTGTGTGGAATGAATGTATACATTATACAAGTTTCACTTTTTGAATGGAATTAGTGAAATAAATCAACTTTTTGATGATATTCTAATTATATGACCAGCACCTGTATATATATATATATATATATATATATATATCATATTTATGGCTATGTTATATGGAAAAAAATATTTAATTACATATTGCTTTTTTTTTTTTTTTACAAATAAAACACTTTAAAATAATTATTTAAAGCAGAAGTGACACACACACACACACACACACACACACACACACACACACACACACACACCCCCAAGACAACCGTGACAACACTGAAGAAATGACACTTTGCTACAATGTAAAGTAGTGAGTGTACAGCTTGTATAACAGTGTAAATTTGCTGTCCCCTCAAAATAACTCAACACACAGCCATTAATGTCTAAACCGCTGGCCACAAAAGTGAGTACACCCCTAAGTGAAAATGTCCAAATTGGGCCCAAAGTGTCAATATTTTGTGTGGCCACCATTATTTTCCAACACTGCCTTAACCCTCTTGGGCATGGAGTTCACCAGAGCTTCACAGTAGGGCTGTGCAATATGGTTTAAATAATCACATTGCGATTTTTTTAATGAATATTGCAATTGCAATTATATTTGCGATTTTGGCAATTGTTTTTGCTTTTTCAAACATGCTACATTCTAAATGTATTCAGTGCACAAGAAGTGCATATCAAAACATTTCACAATGAAATAACATACTGTACAGTAGTATTAACTGCTTGATAAACAAAATTGTAATAAATTGTGTCTTAAAAACAGACAACATAAAATAAATTAAGATTAACTAACCTAAACTCCAGTCATAACAATAAATAAAAACTAACAGAGTTCAAAACCAAAAAATAGATCCATTTCTGGTTTTAAGCATGAACGGTGACATGTCACCACATTTCCCCCAGTACTAAACACTCTCTCTGAAGGTGAGTTGGTGGCAGGAATACAAAGATACTTTTGTGCAACCCTGCTCATTCTTGGAAAATGTATCTGATGGAGTCTCCACCATTTCAGAGGATCTTCCTCACTGTCAATGGATGGAGAAAGCAGGTAGCTGTTTGTTTAACTCAGAGGCTATGGCTTCTTCAAGCTGCAGAGCTGCTGGCATGGCTGCTGTCGTTTTGAAGTAGCTTCCTAAGGACTTCCTTGTTTTTTTGCCTGGTGGCGGTAGATCGATGTCAGGATTCTCTCTGCTTGTGCTACTCACAGATTCAGATGTATCCTTTGACATACAGAACAGAAAGAGAAGATTAAAAAGCCATATAAAAGAGTGTTTATCTTAAGAGATGACAGTTTCAAGGTTCAAGTTTCTTTATTATTTGTCACATACACAATCATACAGGGTATAATCAGTAGTGAAATGTAGGTCAGGACGGGTCCGTTCAATGGACAGTGCAAAAAAAAAAAAAAAAAAAAGATGAAACATAACACAGGAGAGTATATATAAATATAGGTAAGAATAAGATAAAAATAAGTAAAAAATAAAATAAAATAAAATAAGGAGTAAAATGTGCAATTAAAAATGTGCAATACAGTCTACTTTGGATTTAATAAATATTAATATAAACAGGGATGTGCAAGAGGAATGTGCAAACAGGTTGTACCGGGTATGTACACATAGCAGCAATGCGGATGGAGAATGATGGGTGTTTTTTTTACAGTTAATTAAATTGAGTCCTGTAGATGTTATGAGACTGAGTTTGGAAGCCTGATGGCCCGAGGGTAGAAGCTCCTCCTCAGTCTCTCAGTTTTTGCCATCATGCTCCTGAAGCGCTTGCCAGATGGCAGCAGAGTGAAAAGACGGTTACCGGGGTGATTTGAGTCCGTGATTATTTTTGCAGCTCTGCTTTTGCAGCGTTTGAGGTAGATGTCCTGCAGAGAGGGGAGGGCAGACCCTGAGATGCGCTCAGCTAAGCGCACGACTCTCTGCAGAGCTTTGCAGTCCTGATTTGTGGCGTTACTGTACCACACTGAGATGCACTGAGTCAATACACTTTCTATGTTTCTCCTGAAGTGGACCCCTGAATAGAAAGTTTTCAGGATTGCTGGTGAGACCCTGAATTTCCTCAGCTGTAGCAGATGGTACAGTCTTTGCCTGGCTTTCTTGACCTGTGTTTGAATGTGTGCAGTCCAAGTCAGGTCCTCGGAGATGTTTACACCGAGGTACTTGAAGCTGCTCACCCTCTCCACAGGGGTCCTGCTGATCATAAGAGGAGTGTAGGGCCACTGCTGTCTCTTCCTGAAGTCTACAATCAGCTCTTTAGTTTTGCTCACGTTCAGAGAGAGACAGTTGTCCTGGCACCATGATGTAAGTCTCTCTACCTCACCCAAGTATGCGGTCTCATCATTGTTGGAAATGAGGCCCAGAACCACAGTATCATCAGCAAATTTAACAATAGAAGTGGAGCTGTGAGAGGACACACAGTCGTGTGTGTAGAGAGAGTAGAGCAGGGGACTCAGAACGCAGCCCTGCGGGGCTCCTACGTTCAGGGTGATGGAGTTGGAGGTGAACTGGCCCATTTTCACCACTTGTGGTCTGCCGGTGAGGAAGTCTTGAATCCAGTCACAGAGTGTGTGTTTAGGCCGAGGTCTGAGAGTTTGACAGCTAGCTTGGTGGGGACTATAGTATTGAAAGCTGAGCTATAGTCAATGAATAGCAGTCTGACATAGTTGCCATTTTTGCTGTCAATATGTGTGAGGGAGGAGTGCAGTACCTGAGAGATGGCATCATCAGTAGATCTATTTGGGCGATAGGCAAACTGAAGAGGGTCCTAGGTAGCAGGGATGGATATGTGTTTCTTTAAAAGTCTCTCAAAAACCTTCATGACTGTTGATGTGAGGGCAACTGGACGATAGTCATTCAGGCAAGAGGGTTTACTGTTCTTAGGCACAGGGATGATGACAGATTTCTTAAATGAGGTGGGAATCACAGAGGTAGCAAGGGACTCATTAAAGATGGAAGTAAACAAACCAGCAAGCTGATCGGCGCAGGACCTTAGAACGCGGCCAGTAATCCCATCAGGTCCGGCGGCTTTCCTGATGTTTACTCTCCTTAATTCTCTCCGAACCTCGTCCTCCGACACGGTGATAACGTGATCAACATCGCTGCTCTCTCTTCTGCTTCCTGACACGCTGATCGGCAGAGTCGCGTCGCCGTTGCATTCGAAGCGGCCGTAGAAGGTGTTTAACTCTTCAGCCAGCAATGGATCTGCTCTCACCTCGGCGGAGGGGTTATTTCCAGAGGAACAGATGGTCTTCAGTCCCTGCCACATGCGTCGAGAGTCATTGAGCTGAAAATGTGACTCAATTCTCTCTCTGTATTGGAGTTTAGCAGCTCTAACTGCCCGTCGGAGAGCATAACATGATGCTTTGTACTTGCTCATGTTTCCTGACAAAAGACCGGCATTGTATGCGGCAGTGCGTTGGTTGTTCTGTCCACTCACGGTTTCTTATTAGAGAATGTCCTTATTGTTACCGTTTCAGTGGCTTGGTCGGTTAGCATGTAAACAAAGCTTAATGCTACACCCGTGAACTCGCTGACGTCAGCTGAACTCGCCCGGAACATGTCCCAGTCGACGTCATCACCTCTAGTTGGACAGGATACATGCTGATGGAAGGTCGGCATGACCTTCCTGAGGTTGGCTTTGTTAAAGTCCCCTGCGATGATAGAGGTAGCGTCAGGGTGTTTGTTGATGTAGCCGCTTAGCTCCTTGTGGAGTTTGGACAAAGCCAAGCTCGTGTCTGCCTGAGGTGGAATGTAAACGGCAGTAGCGATGACCACGGAGAACTCGCGGGGTAAATAGAATGGGTGGCAGATAATGGAGAGATGTTCCAGATGAGGCGAGCAGGAACGCGACAGAATGGAGATATTCCTGGGGTCGCACTATTTCTTGTTAATCATGAAACAAACTCCACCACCCTTGATTTTTCCAGCCTCGGCTGTTCTGTCCATCCGTAAAACAGAAAAGTTATCAGACGGTGTTACAGCGGTATCCGGGACCGAGGGAGTGAGACATATTTCAGACAAACAAAGGATGTTACAGTCCCTAATATCCCGTTGGAAACTTGTCCTGGCTCTAAGATCGTCCATCTTATTTTCCAAGGATTGGACATTTGCGAGCAGAATACTCAGAAGAGGAGGGCTGTGAGCCCTTTTCCTCAGTCTGTCACGAATTCCCGCGCGTCGCCCGCAGTGTTTCTTGCGCCTCCTGGGAAAATTCAGATGGCCTTTGTTAACCTCGGCGTTCCAAAGAATCTCCACTAGCCACGCTGGATCCGTGGATAAAGTGTCCTGAAGCAGGTTAGTGCAGCGGTGTCCAATGTCCAAAAGTGTTCTTTTGTCGTATATAAATAGTGCAGACGTTATGCGTGTAAAAAGAGAAAGTAAAAATACGTAAAAAAGTATGAAAAAAGTTTCATCCAGTTTACATAAATTAACTCACCTTGTGTGAACTCATTTCCATATCAGACCCTGGCCATAATGTTTGGAAGTTATCCTCATCAGTGTAGCTGGTTTTGAATCTTGGATCCAAAAATGTTGCTGTATCCAGAAGCTCTTGGGTAGTTTCATCCTCATAATGCTTGTTGATGTAGTTAAGATTTTATAGTCTTTGTCAGGTCAGTATCTTCATCCTCCACTGCAATAATGTTTGTGTTCAACAGATGAAGAACTGGTTTCACGTAGGACACACTGATGTAGTTTTCACTGGAAAGGGCATCTGTGAACTCCTGAAGTGGACCCAATGCCTTAATTACAGATTCTAGAACATCTGTGTCTTGCCATTGTGGTACTAGGTGTCTTGTTTTACGGTCAGCTGAAAGGACCTGAGACAATGCCCTCTGTTGCTCCAAAACCCTGTCTATCATTTGTTGCATTAAGCCCCATCTTGTCGGGCATGATGTTAAGAGGGCATGTTGGCGAAGCTGAAGTTCTTCCTGGGCTTCGGCTAACATCTTCTTTTTTTTTCCAAATGTGGGAAAAATGTCCCACTAGTTTTTTGCACAAGCCGTTGACTCTGGAAAAGCGAGGTTCATCCTTGATTGCATTTTCTAAAAAAAAAATTGCAAAACATGATGAAAATGTGTTATATTCATGTTGTATTTCATGCATTTAAATATAAAACTGTTGGGTAACACTTTACAATAAGGTGCTATTTGTTAACAATTAGTTAATGCATTAACTAATGAACTAACAATGAACAATACTAATACAGCATTTATTAATGTTAGTTCATGTTAATTTTAGCTTTTACTAATACATTATTAAAATCAAATGTTTGTTAACATAAGTTAACAATTGCATTGTTAACATAAGTTAATGCACCATGAACTAACATGAATAACTGTATTGACATGAATTAACATTAACAAGAATTAATAAATGCTGAAAAACTAAATTGTTTATTGTTAGCTAATGCATTTACTACTGTTAACGAATAGCACCTTACTGTAAAGTGTTACCAACTATTGTACAAGTAGAAAATACTATTAGTACAAAACATTATAATACATTTTTATATTAAACATCTTTGCACAATTAGTTTCTTAATAAAAAGTATGCCCCACAAAGTGTCCTAATGTAAAGTATACATTACTTAATGTAAAGTATAATAAATGTATAATAAAGTCTAACTTACCAATTGCCAAATGTAGTCTGTGTCCGAAGCACTGTAATCGTGTCCAGTTGTTCAAAGTGACAGCCTTCACTATATTAGATCCATTGTCTGTGGTGATAGACACTTGTTGCTCTTCACAAAGTCCCCAGGATGCTAAAGCTTCTTTTAAACCTTGAGACATATTTTCTCCAGTGTGATCTTTGGGAAGAATGCTGTTTGCAAGCATCGACCTTTTATTTCAAAGTTGTCATTAATATAATGGGCCGATAAACTCATATACGGCTCCATCGTTCTGCTGGACCACATGTCTGTGGTCGTGGCACAGTATTTCACCTGCATAAGTTCGTTTTCAATGCCGCCTTACATTTCTCATACATTTTGGGAATACCAACTCGTGTGAAATGAGTGCGAGATGGCAGCTGGTATCTTTTGTCGAGTGTTTGTATTAGACTTTGGAAGCCGTCTTTACTGACGATGCGCGCAGGTATCATGTCTTTGCATATATGATAGGTGACTTCGTCGGTAATTTCTTTGTGCTGTTTTGATCCTTTCTCATAAGGTATGATGCTTGCAAATGCTTGAACGATGTATACTTGTTCAGTCGGTTCAGGCTGGCTTTGATGTGGGCTTTTGTTAGTTTCGATGGACTTTGTCGAGATGCATTGATCATACAGTTTTTTAAGTGTTGCTCCGTTTCGTTGCAATAATCATTTCACAAGTCTTGCAAATTACCTTGCTCTGTGACACATCCTCTCTCCTGAATCCAAAATACTCCCAAACGACTGAAGTTGAATTTCTCTTTGGCACCAAATAATTTTTATTCTGTCCTGCATCCATATTTTATGTTCTTTTTCCTCCCGTTCGCCTATTCTGTTCTCCCACTCAGCTTCGTCGTATTTTGTCGCGGTGCGCTGAGTGAGCTCTGATTGGTTAACATCTTAAACATGCGCACAAGAACATTGCAGTATTCAGAATCAAATTTAAATAAATTGATAAATAAAATCGCAGCCTTATGCGGTTTAGAAATCGCATGTGCTCAAATCGCGATTGTTTTGCGATTGCGATTAATTGCACAGCCCTACTTAACAGGTTGCCACTGGAGTCCTCTTCCACTCCTCCATGACGACATCATGGAGCTGGTGGATGTTAGAGACCTTGCGCTCCTCCACCCGTTTGAGGATGCCCCACAGATGCTCAATAGGGTTTAGGTCTGGAGACATGCTTGGCCAGTCCATCACCTTTACCCTCAGCTTCTTTATCAAGGCAGTGGTCGTCTTGGAGGTGTGTTTGGGGTCGTTATCATGTAGGAATACTGCCCTGCGGCCCAGTCTCTGCTTCAGTATGTCACAGTACATGTTGGCATTCATGGTTCCCTCAGTGAACTGTAGCTCCCCAGTGCCGGCAGCACTCGTGCAGCCCCAGACCATGACACTCCCACCACCATGCTTGACTGTAGGCAAGACACACTTGTATTTGTACTCCTCACCTGGTTGCCGCCACACACACTTGACACCATCTGAACCAAATAAGTTTATCTTGGTCTCATCAGACCACAGGACATGGTTCCAGTAATCCATGTCCTTAGTCTGCTTGTCTTCAGCAAACTGTTTGCAGACTTTCTTGTGCATCATATTTAGAAGAGGCTTCCTTCTGGGATGACAGCCATGCAGACCAATTTGATGCAGTGTGCGGCGTATGGTCTGAGCACTGACAGGCTGAGCCCCACCCCTTCAACCTCTGCAGCAATGCTGGTAGCACTCATACGTCTATTTCCCAAACACAACCTCTGGATATGACGCTGAGCACGTGCACTCAACTTCCTTGGTCGACCATGGCGAGGCCTGTTCTGAGTGGAACCTGTCCTGTTAAACTGCTGTATGGTCTTGGCCACCGTGCTGCAGCTCAGTTTCAGGGTCTTGGCAATCTTCTTATAGCCTACGCCATCTTTATGTAGAGCAACAATTATTTTTTTCAGATCCTCAGAGAGTTATTTGCCATGAGGTGCCATGTTGAACTTCCAGTGACCAGTATGAGAGAGTGAGAGCGATAACACCAAATTTAACACACCTGCTCCCTATTCACACCTGAGACCTTGTAACACTAACGAGTGGTGGATGAGGAGACACCCCCCTCACAATGTAGAGCGCTTTGAGTGCTTAGAAAAGCAGAAAAGCGCTATATAAATGTAATGAATTATTATTATTATTATTATTAATGAGTCACATGACACCGGGGAGGGAAAATGGCTAATTGGGCCCAATTTGGACATTTTCACTTAGGGGAGTACTCACTTTTGTGGCCAGCGGTTTAGACATTAATGGCTGTGTTGAGTTATTTTGAGGGGACAGCAAATTTACACTGTTATACAAGCTGTACACTCACTACTTTATATTGTAGCAAAGTGTCATTTCTTCAGTGTTGTCACATGAAAAGATATAATAAAATATTCACAAAAATGTGAGGGGTGCACTCACTTCTGTGAGATACAGCTGCTTAAAAATACACACACACACACACACACACACACACACACACACACACACACACACACACACACACACACACACACACACTTTGGTCCACTTCATATGTTGACTACTGTATATAAAATTAATACACACACCCACACACACTACTACTTATATACATACACACACTGATATCCTGCTTGTACAAAAAATACAATTAAAAAAAATAGTATTTTTGTCATGATACAGTGATGGCAGAAGGAGGGTCTATTTTTCAACATGACTTTTATTTGTTGATCATTTGTTGACTTGTTTACTTGATGACTTTTACTTGTTGATCACTTGATCGTTTACTTTTTACAAACCTGTATGCCTTTCTCTCTTCTGCAAAACACAAAAGAAGATATTTTGAAGAATGTTGGTAACCAAGCAATTTTGGTAACTATTGACATTCATTGTATGGACAAACAAAAAAAAAGCAAACCATGTGAGCGTCCCATGATCCTTTACCAATATTCTCTTCCCACTAGAGCTGCACGATTAATCGTTAAAAGATCGCAATCTCGATTCAAATACCCACACGATCTAATTTCTGAATGACAACGATTCGCCTGTGTCTATTAAAACTTTGAAAAAAATCATGATCCAGAGAGCAGACAGTTAACATGTTTAGGTAAGAAAAAGCTTCACAAATAGTCTCTTCAACTACACAGTATTATTTCTGTCTTACAGTCATTCATAGAAATACTGGGATAAAAGTTTATAGTTCGGCTACAAACATTGATGTCTATGGTAGCGATCAAAATAAAGCCACTCATCTTTTGAAAGCAACTGGCGCTTCAAATAACGTTTATGTCGATTGCATCATTTTGCCACTAGGTGGCGACAAGTGACTGTTAAAACATGTATTTGTTATTGAATCATTCATTCGAGATTCGTTCAAAAACACTGATTCATCCATTAATGAAACAAGTGAGGTATGAGTGAGTCATTGAATCACCAATTTTTCATCATTTTAATTCTAAAGGTTGTATTAAATACACTATATTTTAAATACATATACCCCAGGTTTCACAGACAAGGCTTAAGCCTAGTCCTAGACAAAAATGTAAATCTGAGCTGTTTCAACTGAAAGAAACTCGCATTGACTGATCTTAAAATATCTCAGTGCCTTTGTTTTGTCTCAAGATGCACACCAGTAATGTTTTTTTCTAAGCATGTTTATAAAAATTGCTTAAATGTCTTAATTGAACTATGATCTAATCCTGGCTTAGTCTAAGCCCCGTCTGTGAAACCTGGCCATATTGTATTATTATATACAAACCCGATTCCAAAAAAGTTGGGACACTGTACAAATTGTGAATAAAAAAGGAATGCAATAATTTACAAATCTCATAAACTTATATTTTATTCACAATAGAATATAGATAACATATCAAATGTTGAAAGTGAGACATTTTGAAATGTCATGCCAAATATTGGCTCATTTTGGATTTCATGAGAGCTACACATTCCAAAAAAGTTGGGACAGGTAGCAATAAGAGGCCGGAAAAGTTAAATGTACATATAAGGAACAGCTGGAGGACCAATTTGCAACTTATTAGGTCAATTGGCAACATGATTGGGTATAAAAAGAGCCTCTCAGAATGGCAGTGTCTCTCAGAAGTCAAGATGGGAAGAGGATCACCAATTCCCCCAATGCTGCGGCGAAAACTAGTGGAGCAATATCAGAAAGGAGTTTCTCAGAGAAAAATTGCAAATAGTTTGAAGTTATCATCATCTACAGTGCATAATATCATCCAAAGATTCAGAGAATCTGGAACAATCTCTGTGCGTAAGGGTCAAGGCCGGAAAACCATACTGGATGCCCGTGATCTTCGGGCCCTTAGACGGCACTGCATCACATACAGGTATGCTACTGTAATGGAAATCACAACATGGGCTCAGGAATACTTCCAGAAAACATTGTCGGTGAACACAATCCACCGTGACATTCGCCATTGCCGGCTAAAACTCTATAGGTCAAAAAAGAAGCCATATCTAAACATGATCCAGAAGCGCAGGCGTTTTCTCTGGGCCAAGGCTCATTTAAAATGGACTGTGGCAAAGTGGAAAACTGTTCTGTGGTCAGACGAATCAAAATTTGAAGTTATTTTTGGAAAACTGGGATGCCATGTCATCCGGACTAAAGAGGACAAGAACAACCCAAGTTGTCATCAGCGCTCAGTTCAGAAGCCTGCATCTCTGATGGTATGGGGTTGCATGAGTGCGTGTGGCATGGGCAGCTTACACATCTGGAAAGGCACCATCAATGCTGAAAGGTATATCCAAGTTCTAGAACAACATATGCTCCCATCCAGAAGTCGTCTCTTTCAGGGAAGACCTTGCATTTTCCAACATGACAATGCCAGACCACATACTGCATCAATTACAACATCATGGCTGCGTAGAAGAAGGATCCGGGTACTGAAATAGCCAGCCTGCAGTCCAGATCTTTCACCCATAGAAAATATTTGGCGCATCATAAAGAGGAAGATGCGACAAAGAAGACCTAAGACAGTTGAGCAACTAGAAGCCTGTATTAGACAAGAATGGGACAACATTACTATTCCTAAACTTGAGCAACTTGTCTCCTCAGTCCCCAGACGTTTGCAGACTGTTATAAAAAGAAGAGGGGATGCCACACAGTGGTAAACATGGCCTTGTCCCAACATTTTTGAGATGTGTTGATGCCATGAAATTTAAAATCAACTTATTTTTCCCTTAAAATTATACATTTTCTCAGTTTAAACATTTGATATGTCATCTATGTTGTATTCTGAATAAAATATTGAAATTTGAAACTTCCACATCATTGCATTCTGTTTTTATTCACAATTTGTACAGTGTCCCAACTTTTTTGGAATCGGGTTTGTATTAAAATGTTTAATAATTCATTTAAATTAAACACTTTTAAATAGACTGCAGCGATTAATATTTTGTCACACATTATTTTGTTTAGTTCAGAATCGTGGGAGAATCGTGATCTCGATTTGAGAAAAAAAATCGTGATTCTCAATTTATCCAGAATCGTGCAGCTCTACTTCCCACTGGCGATGAGAATACTGTGCATTGCTGAAGTGTTAGCATATCTCTTGGCAAAGAGATTGAAAATAAGAGCCATTGTCATTCCTTGCATTTCTCTGTTGGGCCAGACGGTTGGGCTTGATTTAGCTGTAATGAAAAACATCCATTAGACCGTTAAAAGTGGGTCACTATTGCACTCGAGCACATTTAAGAGCACCTCAATTTTCCAGTGATAAGTTGCCCTCCTTAAATTTGAGGTTAAATGAGGACAAAACAGAATAAATATTTGTCCTAGGTGGGAAGAAAAAACGTATTAATGTATATCTTTAACTAAAGTTATCACATAAACATCCAGTGAGTAAAGATGTGTAAGTACATGAAATTGGCTTCATTTTGAGTGGACATCGATAAAAGTAATGAAGACTTATAATTTAGAGAGTCAGAGGATGATTTGTCAGACTAATTTAAGACATAGCTGATATTTTGTGAGTTAATTTGAATAGTTTGACTGAGAAACTGGCTTATAAGAGTAATTTGTTTGTGAATCACTAGTAACACTTTTTTTGCAGCTTGAGGATAACATAATAGAAAGTTAGGTTATCTTGTCTTTTTTTTTTTTGCAGTACGCTTTTTTTTCTTTATCTTATCATGTTCAATTCTCACAGCAACCTCACAGATCGGGGAAAATATTTATTTTGTCTTTGCACTTGAGATTCAGAAAAGCATTGCAGGAAACACTGAACTGTAGAGATTTGGATAAAAATTCCTTGTAGATTTTTGAAAAATAACTGTGCATATCATCTAATTTCAATGATCTACTGAGACTGTTTTAAGGGACACATCTGATCCTGTTCTGTAAGCAGCCCTTTCTGTGAGGTTTTGTGTCTGTGGCCTTAAGTAACTCTTGATTGTATGTTCCTCCCACTTCCTGTCCCCTTTAGCAGGTTACCATCACCAGATATTCACAAACAGCAAGAACGACAAGGAGAATACAGTTTGCAAAGATTTGTTTGCTCTGCCTGCACATTAAATGGCAGTGTGAAGTGTGTTTAGACAAACACATTTTTCATACTTTTGAGATGTCATGATGCCGTTTAGACCAATGAAGTTAGCGGGCGTCTCTCTGTTAGTTAAACATCACCAGTGCTAACTGATATTTGCAGTAGTACTGCTTTGAAGAGACCTCATACTTTATTCCTTTATTCCCTTGTTCCCAAAGTATACATTAGCATACTTTTAAAAAGAGTGCAAATGCATAAATAATGTACTTTACATTCAGATAGCACTTAAGTATATTCTTTTAATGTTTTCAGAAACTTAATTGCAATTAAAAGGAAATGTATTAGTTTAAATTTATATTAATTGCAATTAGTTGAACTTAAGAGTGCTTTTTTGACCAAGTTAAAGGGATAATGCACCCATAAAAGATGACAGAATTTTCATTTTTTGAAAAACTGATAATATTTTTCAGAATGAACAGTTTTTGTAACATATTTTTGACTACAAGTGTATTTTAATTTCTTTTTCACAGGGGTTTGTGGGTCAGTTTTTTTGGAACTGATAGTTTAAATGATTCTGGTTAAATGAGGTTCACTTGTGGTTCTTGCTTTCTTTGGAACTCCCAGAGTTACTCAGCAGTAAACGCTGGTGTTTTTTGTTTTTTTGTGGTGATCTTCTGAATCAGTCAGTGTTTTTTACTTTGTTAGCTGATAGTGTTAAATAGATGTGCACACTCCTCAGGGGTAAACTTTTGTCATGTTTAATGAAGTGTCCCTCTTGTATTTGTGTTGGGACCCTTGTAATCAAAGCAACCCTAATTTTTGTATCTTTACATCTTAACCTAGTCTCTTAGATATGGATGATTGTCAATGTAGAATGCCTTGTGGGAACTTACGCTGGAGCTGATATGGTTTTCATTCATTATTTTTATTTTTTTTGCTCATCAAAGGAGCTTCAGTAGGAGTTATGATAGTGGGAAAATTTCCTGCATTTAATCTCTAACCCAAAACGTAAATCCTAAATATTTTAGTTTTGACGTGACATACTTATACGCTTAGTGTATGCATACAGCTGCACAGCAAAGTATCATGGATTGTAAACTAAAACAATGGCTTGTAAAACTAAACATTTTCAAAATACTATGGCAACATTTAAGCAAAATGATACTATTGTTGTTGTTGTGCGTATCACAGTAGTTTGGAAATAAAATGTCCAGTGAGTGGCACAAAAAGGCTGTATCATGTTTGAAAACAATGTATCACATACTCTAAACCCTACCATAGACCTAACCAGTAGTGTTAACAAAATGAAACATAACATAACACGTTAGCTGAATCAACCATGCCGCTGTAGCTTGCTTCTACAAATCTTTGAGCTCTTTTATCATGAGTCTTGTTCGACTGATTTGGAAATTGATTTATTTATTTATTTTACCAATGAGAATATGTTGGTTTATTTTGTAGTATTGCTATTTGTAATTCGCTACTCCTCAACACGGCATCTTGTACGTATGTCAGGCCACCATAAAAACATAATCAAGTTTCTTGTAGACACTTTCACCACTTTGAAATGTCAAAGAAATCACTTTAGCAACTACTCAAACAAGAAAGTTATTAAAACTGACTTTCTTTTTAACCAAGAGGAAACCAAGGGGGCATCAAAACACATAACAAATATATGCATAGAGTGCTAAAGCTGTGTGTGTGAAGAAGGAATTCAATGTTTGCACATTCTCAGAGTCAGACTGTGCATAAATATTGTAAAGAAAAAGAAAAAAGCACATCTTCTGTTATGTCACTGATCAAATGAATGCTGGTAATTGGGGCATACATTACTTTACTTTCCAACATAACCTTAGATTACCTGCGATACTCATATTATTATTCTTTTTTAATTAGCTTTCTCATCCTCTGTCCTGTTGCTTTTGCATAAAACAGCAGTAGTTCCAGAATGCTGCAAAGTTGGTGACAAAACCCTCTTTTATTCCCAATGACAGGGCACAGGGTGAGGGCTTCATTAGCATATGCATGGGAGGCCCTGCTGGCAGAGCGTTTTGATTGGCTGGCTCACAGCCTGGGTGCACCGTCAGGCCCTCAGTACACTGAGGACAGGCAACTGGGCTCGACACACACTCGCACACATACAGAGATGAACACTGTCCCCCAGGAGTTCCCATGCACCCCGTCTCTTGAGCTCTTTCTCAATGACATCACTATGAAAGAGCACTCCTTTGAGCTCCTTGGACTCTGATTAGTCATTAACCTAGCGTGCATGATAAAGATGTTTTTAAGAGTGGCTTTACTGGATAATTTTTAAGCTTCCCTCTTCATTGAGAACACAATAACAAAACATCCATGTAAAGTCCAATTCCTGATTGAAAATCCACTTATTTTGTAAATGGGCTTAACTGTATCTAGCACACACAATTTAAAGATGTGACCACTTAATTAAAGCCATTTTAGAGCAGTCCAGCCCTAACCATTTCATAGTACACCATGTAATTACAGAGATTAGCTACAATTGTCTTTAACCATGTATGTAGTCTGTTTGTTCCTGTGTAAAAATGAGCTCATATCTTTCTTCCTGTTGGAGCAGAGGAACACGGCATTCTTAGCCTGCTGGTTTTAACCACGCTGTGTTGCTGAAGGGTTGCACTGCAGTAAAGGAAGCGCTGTTTACCAGTGGTTCTCCACTGTGCCAATGGTCTTGATTATTCTCCAACAATAAAATACCCCTACTACACCTGTACACTGCATCCTAGGGTGCTTTTAGGAACATTTAAAGGCATAGTTTACCTGAAAATTAAAATTCTGTCATCATTTACTTATCTCGTTCCAAATAGTGCCTTGCACACCTAAATCATTTATATATGTTCTTCGAATAAAAGTCCAATATGATCCTGGAAAAATCCCACACGCTTCTTAAACTTGCATTATTACAAAGTGTTATTAGCTTAGCAACATTTTGTTCAATTAGCCACCCTCAGGCTCTTCTGTGGAATACAAAATAAGAAATTTTGAAATGTACGTAAGGTTTGAAAAGATGTACGTGTCAGTTGATGACACAATTTTCTTTTTTGGGTGAACTATACCTTTAAACAGTCGTGAATTCCAAAAAACTGAAGTTGCCTGAAAAGAAAAGTAATGATAGCATGCTGTTCAATGTAAATTTCTGCAATCTTGTCCAAATGGTACATTTGAGGTGGAGTGTCTTGGCTAAAATATTATATCATGATATGACTAATTTTGTTTCGCAATAACACTATGCATAAAATAGTTATTTTTCTGGAAATAAGGTTGTTACCAAAACTAATACGAATTGATGTGCTGTTTCTTTTTAGTCAATCAGACTGACAGACTGACCTGGGGATTTTTTGACTTGCTAGTAAGGAACCACTCAGAATGCCTTTGCAACCACCATGGTAAAAACTAACCAGAACACCTAAGCAAAAACTTAGCAACATGGTATAAACCAACTAGAACGCCTTAGCAACTGTGACACAACGGCTGCATTTACATTACATGGTTCAAGTGAACCAATTCCATTTGTTCTTCTCATGTGGCACAGATCAGATCCACAAACACATAAACAGGAAAAAGCACATGGATATATGCATATAGCACATGCATTTGTTTCTGGCGTGCAAACGGACAGGTTGGATATTCCCCTGTCAATGTGAGTCGCATGTAATTGAAAAAGCGATGGTGCCAAATGGCGTCAACTCAGGTGGATGCTTTTCTGGGCAGTGTTGCCAAGTCTGCGGTTTTCTTGCAAAATTGGGCTACTTTTACACTGTTGCTGCAGGTTGTTTTTTAGGTCGTGGGTTAAAGTGATCTACCCTGGAATGGGATTTTGATGGGATGGACCCCTGACAGAGGAGAAAACCATGGGAAAGATGTGATTGGGCTAGTTTTGATTAGCCATTGGACTGTTTCATTGACCTGGCAACCCTGTTTTTTGGTTAGTACGTCTACCTTGGTTGTTTTACCAAGTGTACAGTGTAAATGCAGATATCAAACATGGGACACTTTTAAATGAAGATGTAATCTGATCATTAAAAAATAATATAAAGGCAACAAATCGGAATTGGGCATCAATGCGGCCAAAGTATCACTGTAATTGTTCTATATTTTCTAATATAAGATGATGCAACTTTAAGTAACTGAATGTTTCCATTTGTTGAAATAAAAAAATAAGCCAATATTTCAGTGAGTAGAATAGGAGAATTGGTTTAGAAAAACATCTGTAAGATGTTGCAAGTTACTCTAAATTTACATACATACAGTAATGGTAACAAATGAGTAGATTTTGAGCACAATGAGCAGAAAGCAATGAAACATCAAGAGAAATAGACAAGAGGCAGCTTGGGTTTGGTTTGGACTTAATGAACTTTTAAAATATGCGGGGGTTAATTTTCACAGGAAAACGTCATCTGCCATCTGTTACTCCTCTTCTCTGAAATTCATTTGCTCTCTTTGTGCCCCTGTCTTTCCTCACACATAGATGTAGGCTACCCACTATCTCTCTCTGTCTGGGCTCCACATTCATTTGACGGCATCGCGCTGCAAGGATCAACATTGTGTCATCACATCAACTCCAGACCAATTATTCAATAGCAGAGGCATTCATGCCTCACTTCACAAATGATCATCTAATGCATATCCAATCTGTCATTTCTCATTTTTAAATACCCAGGTTTGGGTTATTTCTTTTCAATATTTTCCTGCAGCTGTGTGGATTAATAGTCAAAGCTAAAGTCATTTGATTGGGAGCTGTTGGTACTTCAGGGCCCGTCACTGCTGGTTTAGAAATATTAACTCTGTAAACCCTGACATTTAAAATAATAGTCTGAAAAAAATATTATTATTTTATTTATTAATGGAACAGTTTATTGATCCTTTACACAAAATTTTAAAGTTTGCATATGTGTTTTTTTTTTCAATACCATATTTGATACATCTTTTATGGCTCAAATGAGAATATGGAGCTCATACTTGAGGATGAAAGAACACCTACATTTTATTCATAGGCCCAAAATTAGCAAAAATATGCAATTTGGTGCAGTTGCTGATATGACCAAAAAGAAAGATGCGATTCTTACCAGATTGTAAATCAATCAGATCTTTATAGCAGTATATCAGACAATCTTTGAAAGATGTTATTTAAGTTTTATGATCAAAGCTCTGTAGTTTTTATTGTGGGGCCAAACACATATAATGCAATACAGTACAATGATAATTGAGAGATGAACATTCCTCAAAAGTCTGATGATACGTACATTTTAACATGATTTTTCTAAAAATGATGTACAGATAATCAAGTAAACAAGTTGCTTCTGTCCAGTAAGTATTCATCTTGAAATATTACTAACCAAATCGAATGTATTCTTACATTTACTTTCTAAAAATCATTAGTATAAAAAAACGTGTTCCAAAATTTTACTAAAAGGCTTTTTACTTGCTAAAAAAGAATAAAGTATCAATCAGACATCAGGAGCCATAATAGATTGTGCACATCAGGTTTTTCAGCAAAGTTTTGATCAAGCTGATAATTCAGAGACCTTAGAAATTTGCCTATCAAATGTGGTATGGTAAGCTATATAGGGTTAATTTTGTTCTTTCCTGTCTGAAGTGCATCACTATAGAGCTCTCCTCCTCACAGAGCTCATGCATTCACGTCAGGCCTGTAGCCTGTGGCTGTTCTCTGGCCAACAGACGCAAAGCCTTCAGCCACCATACACAAGTACTTTATAAGATGAGCTTTATCTCTTCCCTCATAGCCTAGAAACAAGAAAACAGTTTGAGTAAGAAAAATAATCCATTTTCTCCTTTTTTTACAGTCCATCTTTTTCCTATATTATATCAAATTAAAAGCATTTTTTTCAGATAGTTAAAGTCACCATGCATGAATATCACTATGCATAAATGAAATCACTATATATTTCATAAAATTGCTGCAGTTAGCAAACGCAGTGATCCATTGATCAAGTACTGATGGAAAAAAATCAAGTCCTGTCCTACTTGTTTTTTTGTTTTTATTTTGTTTTTTTCATTCGAGAAACCGTTTCCCTCAGATATACAGCACAAAAAGAGAAAGACAACTTCCATTTCAGGCACTTCAACATGTGTTTATAAAATATTGGTAAGTTAGGAAAAATTACTATGAGGCAGAAAGATAAATGCGAACAAATGTAGTTTGTAATAGCCAAAACATGTATTGTGGGTGTTTCCATTGTATAGGACTGTATGGTTTGTTGAACCACTTATTTTAATGTGGTTGATTTGTTATCTATCTGCTCTTTCCCAAACGCAGTCAGAATAAAGGTCTGGTTTGTTTTCTAAAGTACTGACCTTTCCGAAAACCACAGCGCCTTGTCACCTTATACAGTGTGTTTTCCCCCTCTGCATCATTTCATGGTTTCTTACGGCTCTGATGCTCTTTGTGAAAGTACCAAAGCATTTTACAGGGGTCATTTCATGAGGAATCAACTTTTGAAAAAAATTCCAACCAGAATAATATCTCACATTTTTGTAAATCAATTCTTAAAGCTGTTTTATAATAAATAAAAACAAATAAAATCACTGTGTATGGGCTCCAATCAGCAGCAAATACAAATAATAATAATTAAAACAAAAATAGAAATAAACTTATAGAAAGGTAGAAGCACTAAGAACCTCTGAGAATATATTTGGGGCCTGTTGTTTGTTGTGGTTTGAATCTGGCACCCTTTGCCTCTTGTAGTTGAGTACTTTTGCTATTGGTTTGTTTGTTTACAGCAGCGGTGCTTGTCACCTTGGCCTTATTGATCTGTTTGCAGTTCATAATATCTAATGCTTGTTTGCTGTTGACAAAATGATGAGCGTTTAGTTCTTCATTGGCTCATCCTCACTTGAACTCGGGCCTTTTGTGCTGACAGTCCCATGACTGAAACAAATCATGTGTGAGGCGCTGGCAGAGAATTAACAAGGCAGATGAACCATGACGAAGTCTTTTCATTCATCAGAGCTGATTGCTTTTCTACGCTCTGCCCGCCTCTGCGTGTGGCACTGCGTCTGCATTCATGCTTAGGTTATTAGAGAGAACATGGAAGGCCTTCCCATGAGTCATTATGAGATGATCACGCATATTGTGAGTTTCATGTGGAGATGGATACTGCTGACCACAATTTGCTTGCAGTACCTTTTATATAAGGATTTGTCTAAGTGAAATAATACTGGTCTTAATATGGTGAACATTCTGAGTTAGATATGCTTCTATAATACATATAAAAAATATTTTATGATTGACATCGGGTGTTTTTGACAAGTGATATTAAATTGTTCAATAATCGGACTGTACAATAATTTTTTTTTTTACTAAATTGGTTTCGGTTAATGCCAAAGTTTTTCAAAGTAGAATTTTGAGCGATCCAGAATTTCCATAATTCCAAAATTCTGAGTATGTTTTTTCTCTGAAAAATTAGCAAAATGGAAATTCTGCAAGACATTTTTTTCCCATATTACTTGAACCATTTTACTTCTTGAAATTAGGCTTAAATTAAAAATTTTAATTATACTACAAATTTTGTATGAGTGGTTCCATAAAAAGTAGCTTTTTTCAGCTTTTTCGTTTTTTATTTACATATAGTGTGTCACTATTAATTTGTATTTTTTTTCCATTGGTAAATTAAAAGCATTGTTGCATAACTTTTATTTATTGATACGGTTGGGATTAAATTATGGTTGGGATTGTAACTAATTGCACCACAAATAGGGATGAAAACCTACCAAATTTCTTAATGGCTGCATAACCACTTTAAATATGCATTAAATTTTGAATAATTTAGTGACCTGTCATCAATTATTATTGCATACATGTCACACTGTATGAGATGTTAGTCTCACCATATTATAATAACGTATTATCCTAGTATTATTGTATTAAAGATAACTAAATGTATTAAAAATGTCACAAATCTCAACTCTCAGTATCATTAAGCATAAAAACATCTTGTTTGGGTCTTTTGGACTTTTGGACTTAATTATATTGAAGGTAGAGCAGAGGCTTAAAAGCATCCTCATAATATTATATATTACACAACACATGCCAGTCAATCTCAACTAATGCCAGTGTTTTTCTTAAAGGTCATGATGAATAAAAAGTGTAAGAATCTATTATTTCATCCAGGAAAAAGTTTTTCTTTTCTTTTAAGTGAGAGTTAAAAGCTGAAAATATTTTAATAATTAAATAACTTGGATATCCACACATAAAGATTTTAACATCTGCCTTGGTGTTTGCTTCTCAGCCGTTATGTAACATTCCCCTAAGAGTTTGTAGTGTTTACACACTATCTTTTAATAGTTTTATTACAATTCTCAACTGAATCTTATATTTAAATATTTACACATATTATAAAGAAGTCGAGTGGAAAGAAAACAAGAACCTACATGGGAACTAGATTGTCATGGAAAATGACAGATTAGAAACATTAATAAAGAACAAGAAAATCCATAATTTAGCAACATACATATTGTAGCATGTTGTCATATTCTGATTGTGATGTTGTCTCTGGTGGTTCCTTGTAGCTTGACACTGACAGTGTTTAAACCAGCCCAGCAGCCACTAGTGTTAGTGTTGTTAATTCCACACATTCCTGGCCTTATCCCTGTAGTGATCCCAGACTGCTGAAACCACCGGGTTTGATTTGTTGCTTGTCCTTTAAATGCCACACATGAAGAATCAATTAACTCTTCAAACACACGGCGTCCCTAAAGATTGGTGACAAATAAACACGTTCTTACCCTCCGCTTAAACCTGAACACATTCCTCAGGGAAATATCCCTCAGAGACAAGTCTGTTCTTGTTGCATCAAGGCTGTATTGTTCATTGTCTGAGGCAGATCTGTTAAATATCTTACACTTTCTCTGATATGAAAGCTGAAACGCTTTAAATTAGTCAGTTTTTGCTGTGTGGGCAGCAGAGGAGAGGAAAACACCTGTGACATTCATGTGTGCACACCGCCTTCAGTCTCAGGTGTTTCAACATGCTGTGTCTAATGTGTGTGACAGCGAGTAGAACTTCTCCAAACCAAAATTACACACAGTCAATCTGTAGAATCTGTGACCAGGAGGGAGATAACATGTCTGCAACAATGGACAGAATACAACGGAATTGAACAAAGGGGTTTCAAGCCATTTTAAAGGAATTGTCCACCAAAATGAAAGTTTGATGAAAATGTACTCACCCTCAGGCCATCCAAGTTGTAGAAGAATTTGTTTCTTCATCTGAACCGATTTGGAGAAATGTAGCATTTCATCACTTGCTCACCAGTGGATCCTCTGCAGTGAATGGGTGCCGTCAGAATGAGTGTCCAAACAGCTGTTTAAAAACATGAAAATAATTCACAAGTAATCCACACCACTCCAGACCATCAATTAACTTGTTTCCGGCTAACTAACGAGTCAATAATATTGCTTTCTTCAGTGATAAAGTTGACTCGTCTGAATCAGGAGAGAAATATGCACAGCTCAAGCACCGTTTATAAGCAAAAACAGTCCAAAACGATTCTAATCAAATATGTTGGTGGAATTTGATGTGAGAGGACAACAGGGATTGACTTTTTTGCTGGAGGAAGCATTATTATGGAATATGTATGTATTATGGACTCATATTTTGGCCTAGATACAACAGTTTAAAGTTAAAACATCTATGATGGAGATGTTTTTTTACAAACATGCAGCTTTCACTTCAAGATATTAGTTGATAGACTGGAGGCATGTGGATTACTTGAGGATTATTGTGATGTTTTTATCAGCTGTTCGGACTCTCATTCTGACGGCACCCATTCACTGCAGAGGATCCATTGGTGAGCAAGTGATGAAATCCTAAATTCCTCCAAATCTGTTACGATGAAGAAACAAACTCATCTACATCTGGGATGGCCTGAGGTTGGATAAATTTCTGCAAGTTTTAATTTTTGGGTGGACTGCTTCTTTGGGTCGACATGGTGTTGGAAAACATTTAAAAAGCAACTTACAAATGGCTAAAGAAATCAATGTCAAATACTTTTTTTAAAAAATATATTGATTTATTGTTTGTACATTTTACCAAGGGTTTAAACATGAAATCAAATACTTTTATATGTATATTTATTTATTATTTTAAAAGTGATTTATTGATTTATTATTATTGTTTTGTGACAATTAACTACAATATAAATATTTCTTTATTTTGTAATTAATAAATTGATCATTTATTCCTTAATTTTATTTTTAAGCAACACTCCTTGTCCTTCATAATGGACTTCAAGAAGTGCCCTAAATGGTGTTGTCTATGAGTAATAAGTGAAGATTACTCACCCTCCTTATGTAAGTGATTAATTGCACTGTTTTATCTTTTGTGTAGCTTTATGCCAGTATATACAGGCTACTAAATACAGAGATGTTGGCAGAGGAAATTTGGCGAGTGCAGACGCAGGTAACCCCATCCCCCACTATGCTCTCCACTCCTGCAGTCAATGCTCCTGTTTGTATCACAATCAACCACAGCTCGGCCTGTGCCCGCTAACCTTTAACCTTTCCACACACCTCTTTCACAGCACTGCTGTTTGCTCATGTGTGAGATGGCTGCGTGGTCGGGTAGCGTGGGATCACCTGTCTTCCCGCCCTTTCCCCTCTCAACTCCTTGTCCTCTTTCTCTCTCAGCAGCAGCAACTTATTAGCACTACAAACTGTTTGTCAGTCACTGCTTGATGATCTTTCACCAAGGTTTGCTTGGTGCGCTGTAACTCCTTCACTTGGAATGATTTTCGAGGCACGTCTTTTCCACGCGTTGCAACACTTTTCTGCTTCATCTGTTCTAGCACTTTTGGCTTTGACTGGGTTTGACTTCTGTGTTCTTATGTTTTTCGCAACTTTCTAAACAAATGTCTTCTAGAAATTGTTGTATGCATTTAATATTAAGATATACACCAGTATATCACTTTTTTTGTGATGTGATTTTCTTGAATTGCCATGAAGGTTTTAGGATGATTGCCAGATAAGAGCTTTCTGAGCCTTTTCTTTTCTCTTTCTGTCCAAATCTCAGGTGAGAATTTTGAGCAGAGTCCACTGCGGAGAACTTTTAAATCTAAAGTTTTAGCGCACTATCCCGACAATGTGGAGTGGAACCCTTTTGACCAGGATGCTGTGGGCATGGTGAGTGACACACATAGAGGTCTACCAATATAGGCTTTTCAAAAGCTAATTTTAATTTTTAGAAGCAAATAAAATGAAAATTTGTGATAGTTTTGCAATATAATAACAGTTTTGATGCAAAACACCTTTTGAACTACCTTATTGTACATGTCAGGGACTATATGGGACTGAAAATATGGTACTCATTTTCTGAATGAAATTGAACAACTGTCAACCAATCTTTGGATTGAATGATTCAAAGACTCGCTCATAATATTCAGAAAGACACTCACTGGTTGCCACATACTGGAAAAATAAGGTAACTTGCGAAAGAGTCATCAAATGAATCAGTGAATGAACAAGTTGTCGATTCCGCTCCAAACTTTAAAGCAACAGTTCACCCAAAAATGAAAATTACCCCATGAATTACTCACCCTCAAGTCATCTTAGGGTGCTTTCACACCTGGCCCTTTGTTTCGGAACCTGGCGCGTTTCCCTCCTTAGTTCAGTTCGTTTGGGCATATGTGAACACGGCAATCGCGCTCGGATCCGTGACAAAACAATCGGTCCGAGATCACCTGAACGAGGTGGTCTCGGCTAGAGCTGCACGATTCTGGATAAACTGAGAATCACGATTTTTTTTCTCAAATAGAGATCACGATTCTCCCACGATTCTGAACTAAACAAAATAATGTGTGACAAAATATGAATTGCTGCAGTCTATTTAAAAGTGTTTAATTTAAATGAATTATTAAACATTTTAATATATAATACAGTATGGCCAGATTTCACAGACGGGGCTTAGACTAAGCCAGGATTAGATCATAGTTCAATTAAGACATTTAAGCAATTTTTATAAACATGCTTAGAAAAAAACATTACTGGTGTGCATCTTGAGACAAAACAAAGGCACTGATATATTTTAAGATCAATCAATGCGAGTTTATTTCAGTTGAAACAGCTCAGATTTACATTTTTGTCTAGGACTAGGCTTAAGCCTTGTCTGTGAAACCGGGGGTATATGCATGTAAAATATAGTGCATTTAATACACCAACTTTTAGAATTAAAATGATGAAAAATTGGTTTGTATTATTGACTCACTCATACCTCACTTGTTTCATTAATGGATGAATCAGTGTTTTTGAACGAATCTCGAATGAATGATTCAATAACAAATAAATTTTTTAACAGTCACGTGTCGCCACCTAGCGGCGAAATGATGCAATCGACACAAACGTTATTTGAAGCGCCAGCTGCTTTCAAAAGATGAGTGGCTCTATTTTGATCGCTACCATAGACATCAATGTTTGTAGCCGAACTATAAACTTTTATCCCAGTATTTCTATGAATGACTGTAAGACAGAAATAATACTGTGTAGTTGAAAAGACTGTTTGTGAAGCTTTTTCTTACCTAAACATGTTAACTGTGCTCTCTGGATCAGCAGAATGCAGATCTGAATGTTTCGGTATGATTTATTCAAAGTTTTAATCGTGGTCATTCAGAAATGAGATCGTGTGGGTATTTGAATCGAGATCGCGATCTTTTAACGATTAATCGTGCAGCTCTAGTCTCGGCTCGTTTGAAAACGAACTCTGGAGCGGTTCGGTTGTAGTGAGAAAGCAATCCGATCCAACGGACCAACGAACCAGGCTATATCACGCGGTATAATGGGTAATTACGTAAGTTCCGTGAAAAGCAGTGGGTGAGCACGTCTTCACCATTCAAAATCAAAGCGCGCCTTTTCATTTTATAATGCCGTCTTAATGCTCTTCGTATAGGTGCATTTTAGCAATGCTTTGCCGACGAATCCTGGACTCCTGCTCAAAATGATAAATTAATAAATATATTGACAGCTACAAAAAACAAAACAACAAGCAGCCCTCAAAGCTGTTGTCGTTCCATCCTGACGCGTGTGTATGTGTGAGAGAGAGAGTTTGTTTGCCTCTCTTTCCAAATGAATCATTAATTGTCATTCCAGCTCCGTGGAACTTTGACCAATGAGAGGACAGTTTACTCGCATGTGACAATTTTGGTCCGTTTAGAAACTTTGCTGTGTGAAAGCAAACCGCACCAAGAATAAAAAGCAACATTGTAATAATTTTAATCCCTGTTTCGGAATAAAGCAATCGATCTACAGGTGTGAAAACACCCTTAGGTGTACTTTCTACTTTCAGACGAACACAATCGTAGTTATATTTAAAAATGTCCTGGCTCTTCCAATCTTTATAATGGCAGTGAATGGGTGTTGAGATTTTGAAGTCCAATAAAGTGCATCCATCATCATAAAAAGTTCTCCACACGCCTCCAGGGGGTTAATTCTGAAGCGAATCAATGCGTTTGTGTAAGAAAATTATCCATAATATCCCCCCAGAGCCGTGTGGTGTAACAAAATAACCCCCGGAGCCATGTGGAGTACTTTTTATGATGGATGGATGCACTTTATTGGACTTCAAATTCTCAACACCCATTCACTGCTATTATAAAGCTTGGAAGAGCCAGGACATTTTTAAATGTAATTCTGAGTGCGTTCGTCTGAAAGAAGAAAGTTGTATACGCCTTGGATGCCTTGAAGGTGAGTAAATCATGGGGTAATTTTCATTTTTAGGTGAACTGTCCTTTTAAGGCCCAGGTATGCTTTATATTCTGTGTTCTACTTCGTCTCACGCACAGTTAAGCATGCAAGCCTTTCAAAATATACATTTTTGACCATGAGCATGGATAGATGTGGCTAGTGGCTCGTATTTTTTCAAGCACTCATATCAGAAGCGCTGTTTTTTTGCAAGGACAACAGCAGACTGTGCTACTGATGAAAATTACATCACGCAGACATCCGCAAGCCGGCTCTTAGAGTAGACTGACAATTCCTGATTCCTCCAAAATTGAAAAAATGTGATTATTTTTGGGATCTACACCAATCCCTCCAGTATCTATACCCTGTCATAAAGCAGGAAGGCACTTGAGGTGGTGTTGTGGGTCATGCCTAACAACGCCCTTTTGCCAGTCTATATTTAGAATATAGCACAGCCTCCTGCAATGTGTCGCTTAAATATATCATATATGATATATTTAACGGTTTAATTATTTCCCTGTCAGCATTTCTAAAAATAAAGTTGCCTGCCACGACCTGCATTTTTGGTAATTTTCACAAAATTTCACGGTCCCCAGAATATTTCATTGTGTGAATATCTGAACATGCAATATGTCAAAAGAACAGAACATGCGCTTTTAAACAAAACAAACCATTTTCTTCTAACTTCATGCATTTTTATCAATACTTGAATGTAAGCAAGTTTCATGAAAAGAGCAACATTTTGAGCAAAAAGCTAAGAAAATGGCTTTGTTGTAGAACACTTCATCTGGATTGGATTCAGAATGATGATCAAAACAGATGGAGTAGATCACTTCCATCAACACCCCCTAGCTTGCACGGTCCGATTCCACTTCCTGACTCAACATTTCATTCAGTAACTTTGGCCAGTTTTGATTTATATGCGGTTTAATGTTTGATGATCATGTTATTTTGCATATGCCTCTACTTACATATGCGATCACTCTTTTTGCTGCTTCTTCACTGTTTTTTGATCCGGCTATTCAATACTATTTCAGAAGATGTGTAATAGCGCCTCCTACCATATTACAGTGAAAACTCGAAAAGTCAGAAAATTCTGTCAATGCAGGGAAAGAGTTAACGATAGCATTTGAAATGTAATAAATATACTAAAATACACAAAAAATGTGCAGTCTTGGGGAGCCTCCAGGAGCATAGTTGGGAACCACTTCTATATTGGTCTATCAAATGAGATACGGAGTGGCTCAAATTAAGGGAACTTGTTGAAGATCTTTTTAATATATTTGTAGAGCCTCAGATATTTTTTGTTGTTGTTTCCCCCACAGCTCTGTATGCCAAAGGGCTTGTCCTTCCGCACCCAGACAGACATCCGCGAGCCCCAGTTCCACTCTTTCATTATCACGAGAGAGGACGGCTCCCGAACCTACGGCTTTGCCCTCACCTTCTTCGAGGAGGTGACCAGCAAGCAGATCTGCAGTGCCATGCAGACGCTCTACCACATGCACAATGCAGAACAGTACGACATCTTGCACACTCCTCCCACACCTCGCAGTCCAGAAGACACCCGTCCCACCCCTCAACAACTGCACGCTGCTCCCTCCTTGTCTCGGCTGCAGCGTTTCAACTCCTACGACATCGGCCGAGACACACTGTATGTGTCCAAGTGCATCTGCTTGATCACACCCATGGCCTTCGCCCAGGCCTGCAGAAGGGTTCTGGAACAGCTGCACCAGGCCGTCACCTCGCCTCAGCCTCCGCCGCTGCCGCTGGAGAGCTACGTCTACAACGTGCTCTACGAGGTCCCGCTGCCGCCGGTCGGGCGTTCCTTGAAGTTCTTGGGCGTATACGGACCTGTGGTGTGTCAGAGACCCAGCACGGCTGAGCTGCCCCTCTTTGACATCCCCCTGCAGGAGGTGTTTGAGCTGCTAGGTGTGGAGAACGTGCTACAGCTCTTCACCTGTGCATTATTGGAGATCCAGATCCTTCTGTACTCGCAACGTGAGTAACTACAGTATCACTCATACTTTTGTAGATCTAGTGCCTGCTTATTATTAATCTCAGCGTCAGACAAATTCCACACAAAAATGGCAAGGGGTTTATCAAAATGGCAAGCTCTAATTTGATTGTCTGGTTTTATGCAATTTCTAGGAGGGAAAGTGTCTGCAGGAAATCTGTGTTGCCAGACTCTTCCTATGAGTTCTTGTAAGGAGAAATTGGATTTGAGAAAGTTACCAAGATTTGTGGCGTCTTTTGAAGATGTCCAACAGTGTTTTGGGTTTAGACACTTAGTAGTAGCTCACATGTAAAAGCCAGTTATCAAATGTTGGTGGCCTTATATCTCAGTCAAATGGTCCCTTACTGTTTAAACGGGTCGTTCTTGGCCAGAAGTGTAAAGTGTACCAGACTATTGATGAAATTCAAAAGTCTGACTATATGAGATTAGCTTATTAATTAAAACTTTAATTTTGTTGGCGACGCTGACATGTAGCGGCGTTGGTAATAAACGCAAAAAAAAACTTCTGTTTTGACTCACAAATACTATTGTTGTGGGTATTTGTTTACAAAACCTAGTAAGCTGCCTACATAGACAGCATTTTAAGGCATGCTGATGTGTCTGTTCTAAACAGTTAAATTATTCCTCTACTAAATTGAAGATTTTTTTAATGGCTGCTTTATTCAATATGTCCTATACCAGCATGCTGTTTAAATAGGACATATAATAGGAAAACTGGAAAATCTCATCAAGGTTCTATAAATTGTTAACGACTTGACTGTAATTTGCTCAAAGTCATGAATCATTGTTCTTGGTCGTCCAAAGTGAGTAAACGCAGAGACTTTAATTTAGTAAACGCTTTTTGACATAAATTAGTATTGATCTTTTCTGCCAACGTACACCAGTTTTTTTCACATTAAAGCTGATTTAAATCTGATGGCCTTAACCTAACCTAACAGAGTTCTGAATGAATGCCATGCAAACATTGATTTTAGCTCATTTTCTTGATTTTTGGCTTGTTCTGTTTAGTACAGGCTGGTTTTAGACAAGAGAATAAACAGGCGGTTATATTGCAGTGCACTGCGACATGCTCTTTCTCTCTTTTCACACTCTCTCTCCATCTCAGTGTCCGTGTGAGCTCATCGTAGCGCTTTGTTCTCTCTCGTTCTTGTCAAACTCACAGCCCACCCTTTTCTCAGAAACACCTGGTAGTTTGCAAATTAAACTCAAAGCTTTCTGTGGAGTATTTAAGCGAGTACGTTTTGAAGTTAAAATTGTATCAGTTGAGACTTTTGTGTTTGTCATTGCCATATGCTTGAAGTTTTTGTAAAAAATTCACAGAATGTCTCACAATATGTCAAAATATCATTATTATATTAATGAAAATGTCACTTACATGTACTTTCTTTGATTCACATGCTAAACGCATATAATTGGCAGTGTTTCCTGCTGGAAATCCTCAGCAGGCCATTTTAGATTGAATTTAAAGCAGCATGGGAAGATTGTTTTGTGATTCAGTGGCAGATGTGCTGATTGGATCAATTACACCAACAAGGAAGAGCAAATTACAGGAGGCAACTACAAAGCGACAGGGGGCTGGGTGGACCGGTGGATGCATTGCTGTGGTGTTGCTTAGCAACCGTCCTCCTGATGAGGAGGATGGTGGTGATGCAGCATAAATATGATTGGCTGGAAATGACATCATCCCTCTCTGTATCCAGAAGGCTCGTGCTTGTAGCGTAATGTTTGTGGACAGTGAGAGTCCAGGATGAAAAGGGCTTGATGGCATTAGATTGAGCGTCCGCACACACACAGCAGGGTGTTAGTGCTAAAAAACAAGATATGTTGCCTACAAGCCTACATTGTTCTATAAATAACAGGCGCAATTGTAGCATATATAAATACCCTGGCCCTTTCCCAGGTACGTGAATCCTTGAGACGGGCATCTGCTGCTAGATCAATGGATGTTTGCCAGTTACTGCTAATTTCCCTATATAGACTTCGCCCTCAGTTGCAGGACAGTCAATTAGCTTTACGTCATCTGATTCTTACTTGAATTAATATATTATTATAACTTAATGAAACATAATATTAAATCATATTAAATAATATTCAATTGTTTAAAATATTTACATTTATGAAAACACATTTTCTTTAGGTAAAACATTAAATTAAATAAAATTATTAATATACAAATGAATAATGCAGTTTTTTGGGGGGGTACCTCTGACTCTTGCTGATTTTCATTATGATGAATCTGTGACTAAAAAACTGGGGTAGGATTTACTTGAAAAAAAGCTATGAAACAGTTTTCATTTTGAAATTGCTGATTAATGTCACAAATAATTACAAAGAAATGGTAGCGCATTGAATTAAACATGACATTTTGAAAGACTGTGGAAGTATTTTTTTTTTTTTTTGTAAGACGTACTCCAGTAATCTTTTTATTTACAAATTCAACAAATCATTGTTTAGAACACTTTCTACTTCAAAATTTCACAAGTAATTCTAACTGTTTCTTGATGATTCTGTGAAATTATTACTAGCAATTTCTAAGTGAAAATTGTTTCCTTGAAGCTTTTTCCAAGTAAATTCTGAGAATGTGAGGACTGTGTGTGTGTGTGTGTGTGTGTGTGTGTGTGTGTGTGTGTGTGTGTGTGTGTGTGTGTGTGTGTGTGTGTGTGTGTGTGTGTGTGTGTGTGTGTGAGTGAGTGTGAATAGGCCTGTTGTTGTTACTCAGAGTGCTTAGAGGCTGGTTTAGTATTCTTGTCTCTCTGACAGTCGTGACACCCTATGGGACTGCAGGGTGGAGACCATAACAAAAAATTGCCCATTTTGTCTGGGTTTTGTGTGTATGAGAACAATATGTAATATATCCTCTATATTGTGATATTTTTAGTTTTAAATGCCCACTTGAGAATGCATTGTGTGCCAGTCACTTAAGAAGCACACAATTTAAGCATTTCTACAATACCCAAATGACTGAATGCCAAGAATATTATCACACACACACACACACACAAAAATTACAATACTGAAAAATGGAGTAAAGAAAGACCTTGATCTTCATTAAGAGCAATTGTGCAGTTAAATGGTTATTTCACCCAAAAAATTAAATTCTGTCATCATTTGACATTCATGTCAATTCAAACCTGTATGACTTTCTTTCTTCTGTGGAACTTAGAAGATATGTTAGTAACTAAACAATTGCAGTTCCCATTGACTTGCATTGTATGGACAAAAAAAACAAAACAATGGAAGTTAATGGGAACCGGAACTGTTTGGTCACCAACATTCTTCAAAATACATTCTGTTATGTTTCACAGAAAAAGAAAGTGGGCTATCCCTTTAAATCTGATATGTGTGTGTGTATTAAATCTAATATATGTATTATATCATTCAAAAAAGACTGGTTGACAGTTGTTTATATTTTCATTCAGAAAAAAGAGTCCTATATTTAAAAAATGTGAAATAAGATTTAAAACAGATCTTGCCATTTCTATATGTAATATACAACGTTGGTTCAGTGAACAGACTGTGGGTTGGCTGTCGGCGCATCGCCTAATGCTGACATTATCCTCAGTGTAACACTAATAATTTGTAATTTGCAAAAATCTGTTTCTGTTGTGGTCTCAGGTGTGATTATTCTATCCTTGCAGATGGATAATCTACATGACTCTGTAAATTAGCTCTGTGTAGAGTAACCCTGCTCAGAGAGTGACGTGTCTTAATGTGTCTCTGTCCAGATTACCAGCGGCTGATGACGGTAGCGGAGAGCATCACAGCCTTAATGTTCCCCTTCCAATGGCAGCATGTGTACGTGCCTATCCTGCCCGCTTCACTGCTCCACTTCCTGGACGCTCCTGTGCCGTACCTCATGGGTCTGCACTCCAACGGCCAGGATGACCGCACCAAGCTGGAACTTCCCCAAGAGGTGCGTGACACACACTCGCTCCCAGAGAACGGACTCATCCTGCAGTTCAGTTCAGGATGAGTTCATGTTCAGGGAGGATGTCATGTGATTTTATTAAAGAATTAGTGCTGCAGCCTTATAGGTGATGATCACCTCACACACATCTCAGTTAAAGAAAAGACTCATGCTTAAATCTCATTAGGTCATGCGTCAACAGCACCCAGCCGTAAGATGTTTGTGGTAATTAGGCTGAAATCCTAATTCTACCCAATTAAAAGAGATATACATAAATGTATATTTATGATTTTTAAAATGTTTTTGATAGTCTCTTATGCTCACCAAGACTGCATTTATTTAATGAAAAATACAGTAATATTGTTACAATCTAAAATAACTGTTTACTATATTTTAAAATTAAATTTATTCGTGTGATGACAGCTGAATTTTCAGCAACTTTTACACTAGTTTTTAGAGACATGTGATGCTTCAGAAAACATTCTAATATACTGATTTGGTAAATTATTATTCATATTAATAATGAGAAGGGTGTAATTATGTTTTTTGTATGTTTTCAGGATTTTTTGATCAAGAAAGCTCAATCATCAATTCATAATTTCTTTTCTTTTACTGTCAAAATAATGTTAGTTGAATAATATATAGCTATAATTCCATAGAAATATGAATGTAACTGTAAACCACATACTGGAGTGTATTTTTCAGTGTCTAGAATAATAATATCTCCCTTTAAAAACTCTTCTGGTCTTCTTTATCTTCCTACTGAGATGTGACTGAAAGAATATTGGTAAAACCTTTTGTAGGAAAACAATCTCTATGACCTTGCTCACTGATGAGATATCCACTCTTTCCTTGATCTTACCTGAAAAGCAGCAGTAAAAAGTCTGCTTTTCATGTGGAGTTCCTTTTGAAATAAATCTTCTATCAAACATTTGTCGGCTACACTGCCACTTTACTTCTTTTCGTGTTTATGAAAGAAATTAGTGGCACCAACCTGCAGGGAAAGCAAGCTCTATAATGTATCACTGCAATATACAATTTTTTTAATTTTTTTTTTTACTGTGGCAGCATCATGGCACAATGATGAGAACCATATAAAAAACATAGTAAATATGCCAATATGATAATAATTCAGTATTGTTATATATCAAAGGTACGTCAAAGAACACCATGATACATGGTAGTGCAATAGTACTATTTGGTACTTTTTTGTTAGTGTGCATTCCTATTTGTACCTGTTTGTAAATGTGTAAAATTGTCAAACCTTTTGTCATGTTTTTATATGATTATATGAGTATATAATTCTCAACTGAGCATCATTGGTTTGTTAGTTTGTCCTCTAGTGGACAGAGATGAAAGTCAGTGACTACGTTTACATGGACATCAGTAATCTAATTATTTACCTTATTCTGAATAAGACAATATTATGATTAAGGTGTTTACCTTTTAAGGAGTCGCTTTTAGAATAATCCTTTCATGTTCCCGTTTTACATGTTATAGTATATAGATCGATTAATTTCATGCGTCATTACGTCACCACGCAACGCCATCTGACGTCCCCTCAAGAATTTCACGTATAAACATATAGTTTGTCTTCATGATGATGCCATATACAGTTTTTGGTGTTTCATTTTTCATTTTATGAAAGTTTCAAGTGCAGTTCATTATTTTCGTGCATACAGACGACGGCGGTGTTGAAGCTCTTTTATTTGCTGTCAAACGGTTGATCACTGCCGTGTGTGTGTCCTGTCGCAAAATGCGGTGAAAAGTCCTACACGACGGTAATAGTTTGATTAAGGTGTTTACATGTCTGTACCGCACTTCAATAAAGCGACTAAAATGGGAATACTCCACATGTCTTAATTCGATTATTGACTTTAGCCAGATTAAGGTAATCAAAAATCTCTGTTTACATGGTAACGTTAGACTCTTAATCAGAGTATTGTCTTAATCGTATTAAAATCGGATTATTGATGTCCATGTAAACGTAGTCACTGTTCATAATCTCTTACATAAATTTCTGTTACGTAATCTCATAGATCAATATTTGTAATGAAATAACTCTTGTACCCTTCAGGCCAACCTTTGTTTTGTCGATATTGACAACCACTTTATCGAGCTACCTGAGGACCTGCCTCAGTTCCCCAACAAGCTGGAGTTCATCCAGGAGATCTCAGAGGTTCTGTTGGCGTTTGGCATATCTTCAGAGGCAAACCCACAGTGCAGCGTGGGCCAGGGCAAGCTCAGGGGCTTCCGCTCGGGTGACATGGCCTCTGACAAGCGCAACGGCAACCTGGCCGGCTCACCGCTCAACTCGTACTTGCTGAGAGAAAACCAAACCATAGCTCGTCTGCAGGCGCTGGTCAAGAGGACTGGAGTCAGTCTGGAGAAGGTGAGCATGGGAGTGAAGACACAAAGTACGTGTCTGTTTTAAGTACTAAAACTGTTAATTGTGGTTCTTTAAAAGTTTGTTATGGTTTTTAAAAGGAATTCTGTGTTTATAGCTAGCAGGCAAGCGAATAAACATTTGCAATGTTTGATTATCACACTGATTGGTATCAACATTAGGATAACATATCAGGGACTTGGAAGGGACGCGACATAAACATTTGAAAAGCACTGTTTATTGCACTGCTGCTTGTGGGAATAGCATGATTAAAGAATAACAAGAATTTTATCCACCTAACAAAAAAAACAGATCTCATAATTATCATTTAAACTACTTCAGACCTCAAGCACTCAAGTGCTTTAACAAAAAGCTATCTGAGAATTAAAAAAACATCCTTAAAAATCCACCAAATTCTGTTTGTATGATGTATCTCAATTCACATACTTATTCTACGTTAAAAGTATGTCATTTTCTTGTGATAGGAAATATGTAATAAGACAATATAGCAGTAACATCATAAAATTAAGTATTATTATTGTATTACACTAATGCATTCATGTAATTATTGTTTTACATTTATGTATTAATGTAAGTTATGCCAACAACTCCCTTGTCACCTTCTGGTAGTGTCTGCATCTGAATTCATTAATTCATTATTACCCAACTAATGCAAGGGGTTGTGGACAATATTAGTTCAAAAGGTAAGCTTTTATTTTATTGTATTTTTACTATTTTAATATTATTTGGGACCATTCATTTTCTTAACTTGAATAATATTTATGACAGATAGTATCCAAATAAGTGCAAGTGAATGTGTTTCTTTAAATGTATTTTAAAGAATTTCTTTCTTTATTTCTTCTAACAAACTAAACAAAAAGTAAAAAAAAAAAAAATGCAGTATTTGTATATTATGCTGTAAATTCTCTCAGACAAAGATATTTAGTTCGTCTGGTTTCTCTGGGGATTTGCCTTTTTGAACGGAACAATAACTTGAGCAGTGATGACAGCTGCTTTGTGGAAAACAGATCTTTTCAGTGTGGGCAATAATTATAATTATTGTGTGGGCAATGAAAAAATGAACAAATGGCTGTTAAGACTGAGTGTGCTCTGTTCTTATTCTCAGAAAGCTTGAGGTCTCTCTCGATGACATTAAGCAGCTTAAGGACACACTGTCTAAAGACCAGGGATTGACCCCTTACTCTTAATATAGCTCCTAGAGAGAGTTTGACAGCCTTAAAGCTGTACTAGTTAAATTCCATCATACTGACTTGATGTTCAATGATTCCCTTATTTAGAATGAGCTGTCAGGCACTTGTTTGCTTTTCTTGCTCTCTGTGTATTGCCGCTTGCTCTGTATGGTTATATTCTCTTGGGAACGAGCCTCATTTGCTTCATAAATCAAGGCAGATTTGTAGACTTCCGTTCCCAGCACTCTCTGCTCTCCATTCAGGGTGTTACCATGGAGAACAGATAACTCAGATCAGCTCCGAAAGCTGTGCGCTGATATTTGCTGCCACATTTTCCCACTCTCTTGTTCCTCCTCTCTATTATCTCCTACCTTTACTCTTAAAGTTGACATGAAATGGAAAATCACCCTATTTTCTAAATTGCTTGCTGTTGATCTTATTGTGAACAATTCATTCATGCATGTTTCATTCTAATTAAAACAACAACAACAACAGCAACAACAAAAAGCTATTTTTTTTAATCTAAAAAGTCATAACTCTGAAAGACTCCACTCTGGTGATGTATACTGGGCTTCTCCAATCATTTAGTCTGCTTAAATCCCGCCCCTTTCTTACAGTTAAGTTTGTATTCAGATCTGCCTCCATCCAATCAGCAATTGATGGACAATTCCAAGTACTGCCCTATTATTCATTTTTTTATAATCCGTTTCACACAAAGAAAATATCTGTTGCTACTTCAGTTAAATTGCAACTTCAAAAATTTTCCTGGAAAATGTCAAGTGTAATTTAGCATTTGGAAAATGTAGAGTGGTGATTGTGATGTTTTGTTATTTTTATTTTTTTATGCTGAGATTACATTAAGATGGCATTCCAAAACAAAGTTTCAAGGATGAAGGACGTCATCTACCAGCACTGAAATCTAAATGTGGCATGATTGAACAATATAACAGTTTGGACCAATACTTGCCATGTGACAGAGACAGAGTTATTAACGTTAACTAAATCTAAAACCATAAAGATCTAAACCTAAATCTAAACAAAATGTGTTAGTTGAAAAAAAAACTTCATTTCAGCTTGTTGCCAAAGAAACATTTCTCATTTTCATTTAAAGTTGAAGTACTAAAATAACTGAAACTAAATAAGATACAACTTATAAATAAAAAATAAAATAAATAATATATAGACATATTTAAAAATAAAAACTAATAAAATGACAAAAACACAGGAAAAGTACTAAAATATGAAAAATAAAATCTAATTCAAATTATTATCAAAAATACTAAGCAAACACTGGACTAACCAAAATAGTTTAAAAAAATGTTGAAAAGTCAGATTAACATGGGGAGATTCATTGTTTTCCACTTTATTTTATTGTGCTCTGCGTTAACAGAATTACAGAGAGGTGTCGTTTGCTGGGGGGACGTATTCCCTCTAATTATTTAGTATTTTTAATCAGAATAAATTTGTTACATTTCAGTTTTGCCTTAAATGAATAAATACTCTGCTACAGACTTGATTTCTGGTTTATCAAAAAATAGACTGTTTATCAAAACAGTTAAATATCACTTTAAAATATTTGAGTTTAACCTGATTAATATTCATGAGCTACACTTTTGCCTTGTCATGCCATCACAACAAGCAGTCCCTCTGCTTCTTGTGCCACTGACCCCACCATCACTTTTTGATACAAGGTGACACGTTTTTGTCCTTCACCTCTGTGCCTGTTTATAAGTGCTTTCTTCTTTTGGTGTGTTTGACAGTTGGATGTGAAGGAGGATACGAGCACTAATAAGGATTCAAAAGTGCAGTGTGATGAAGAGGAGATGAAAATGCATCAGCTGAACATTCGGGTGCGAGAGGTCTTTGCCAACCGTTTCACGCAGATGTTCTCTGACTATGAGGTGTTTGTCATTCAGCCCAGCCAAGACAAAGAGTCCTGGTTTAGCAACCGAGACCAGATGCAGAACTATGACAAGGTGATGCTTCGCTATCCATTTATAAACTTTCCTGCTAGAAAAACTAAGTCAGGTTGGTTTATTGCAGTTCAAATTGATCAACCAGATCTGACCAGCTTGAAGACCTACTGTTACAACTAGCTCAGACCAAGAAGTTTTAAGAATTAAATTGATTAGTCATTAATTTCAGTGATTAAAATGTACCCAGAAAAATTAAAACAGTGTTGGCCATTTCTGATTTCTGCCCACTGCAGGCCTCCTTCCTGTCGGATCAGCCCGAACCTTACCTGCCGTTCCTCTCCCGCTTCCTGGAGACGCAGATGTTTGCCTCTTTCATCGACAGTAAGATCCTGTGTCACGATGACGAGGACAAAGAGCACACGCTGAGAGTGTTTGATTCACGTGTTGACAAGATCCGCATGCTAAATGTCAGGACACCCACCCTGCGGACCTCCATGTACCAGAAATGCACCAATATTGATGAAGCAGGTGAGACGGCATAAACCTGGTGACTAATCTGTTTTAGAAATGGAGCTATTTGGAATACTTATACGGATGGCATAAAAATACCTTTTTTTGCCGTACCCATATAGAGTAAATTGAAATTTACTGAATAAATATATTTTACTGGTTATTGATCATTTACTCACTCTCAAGTTGTTCGAAACCTTTATGAATTTCTGTCTTCTGTTGAATACAAAAGAGGAAGATATTTTGAAGAATGTTGGTAACCAAACCAGTTGCCGGCAGCCATTGACTTCCATAGTAGGGAAAAAAATACTATGGAAGTCAATGGCTACCAGCAACTGTTTGGTTACCTACATTCTTCAAAATATCTTCTTAGATTTGTCAGCTTTAAATAAAATAATACACAAATTAATAACCAAGCTTTTTACCATTGCATATTTAGAGCAGCCAATACCTCAACTCTGTTTACCAAGCCAATTTTTAATTGCATTTTGCACTTGGCTGCTGATAAATACGGACGCTTCGTGCATTTATTTGTCTCTTTGTGTAATTTTCAAATGTCATAGTTCAGATGTTTCATGTACATCAAACGTGATATGCACAAATTTGAATGCAAGAAGAACTTATTGATTGCAGCTTTATTTTTATTCATATGTGACCTTTATTTTCAGACATCTTGCTTTTAAAGTGTTACTGGAAAATTGATCAGTTTTCCTCATGGCACCTCATTAATAAGAAAATCTATACATTTTAGCTTAGTAATACATAGACAGCTCACTCCATGCAACGGTCATGCTGAATTCCTCTTCCTGCAATGCATTATGGATAGGATTCTTGAATGGCGTGCGTTACATTCAGATGTCTTCCATTAGCTCTGCTGATGAAATTGGACAGTTCAAGCATAGAGAGCCCAATGGAAATGTTATTTATTATTAACTTGAATAATGATTGATTAAAAGATGTCTGTGCAGGGAAATCCTTTTAAAGGCTCTCATTTATCATCATAGAACTCATTAGAAAGTTAGTTTATTGCATTTCATTTATTTTGAAGAATTATTTTTTCATTGGTGGTGTTTGCTAAGATGTAAGCCCCTGAATCTAAGGGCCAGTTTTACTAAACAGGGCAAATTAGCGTGAGAGCACAATTCCAAAATGTTTGCGGGTGATTTACTAACAATGTGCAAACTAAAGAACACAGACGCAACATCTAATTTACATATCGACCAATGCAATATACCAAGCGCATCGCCAATTAGCATAGTCGCAAATAAAGAAATAAAGAAGCCACAGTACGTTGAAAAGAACCAGAGGCCAAAAAATGAAGGTTTGCTAGAAGTTTTGATAGAGCTGGTTTTGCGTGACTCCTGGTTGAGGGTTCCAAGTCATTGTTTATTTCCTGAAGCAAATAAAAAATAACATGGCTTGTCAAACAATATGTTCGGATAATGTGTTCTTCTGGTATTCCAAATAAATTAATACATGTGGAAAAAATCCTCCCCCTTCTACCACGTGCTCTCTGTTCTCTGCGGTGTCTCTCCTAGCAACAATAATTGCAGCCATTTCAAGCGCAAAATAGTTTAAGACATGCTTTTTTTGGCCGTTAAATAATGGTGCAAATGCCAGTAATCTGATGAGCACAAACGTTAGTAAAATGCGTTGCGTGATTCATTTGAATTCTCTCCTCCCATAAATTTTGCGTCTGAAAGGGAAACTCCGACAAATGCATATTCAGTAAGGTCAGGTGCAAAAATAACTGTGTCCACGGCTTTTCAGAGCTAATTCTCACTCTTTAGTAAAACCTGACAGTACAATTTTAATGACAAAAGACTGTTTGGGCTGATGCTAACTGTTTGTAAAACTGGCCTCGAGTATGATATTTTGGTGCATAACTTGCTGAAATATTGTTAGCCATAAATCTGTAGTTTGCTTTAGTTACTAAAATGTAATTTATTTTAATTGAATTTTTAATTTAGTTGAATTTTTAATTTGACATTTAATTTAATTTAAAATTGTTATTTTTTATTTTAAATTTGTTTTAAAAATATTGTTAAATGTTGAATAAATTATACAGGTGCTGGTCATATAATTAGAATATCATCAAAAAGTTGATTTATTTCACTAATTCCATTCAAAAAGTGAAACTTGTATAATGTATACATTCATTCCACACAGACTGATATATTTCAAGTGTTTATTTCTTTTAATTTTGATGATTATAACTGACAACTAATGAAAACCCCAAATTCAGTACTAAAACTGTTAATTGTGGTTCTTTAAAAGTTTGTTATGGTTTTTAAAAGGAATTCTGTGTTTATAGCTAGCAGGCAAGCGAATAAACATTTGCAATGTTTGATTATCATACTGATTGGTATCAACATTAGGATAACATATCAGGGACTTGGAAGGGACGCGACATAAACATTTGAAAAGCACTGTTTATTGCACTGCTGCTTGTGGGAATAGCATGATTAAAGAATAACAAGAATTTTATCCACCTAACAAAAAAACAGATCTCATAATTATCATTTAAACTACTTCAGACCTCAAGCACTCAAGTTATATCTGAGAAATAAAAAAACATCCTTAAAAATCCACCAAATTCTGTTTGTATGATGTATCTCAATTCACATACTTATTCTACGTTAAAAGTATGTCATTTTCTTGTGATAGGAAATATGTAATAAGACAATATAGCAGTAACATCATAAAATTAAGTATTATTATTGTATTACACTAATGCATTCATGTAATTATTGTTTTACATTTATGTATTAATGTAAGTTATGCCAACAACTCCCTTGTCACCTTCTGGTAGTGTCTGCATCTGAATTCATTAATTCATTATTACCCAACTAATGCAAGGGGTTGTGGACAATATTAGTTCAAAAGGTAAGCTTTTATTTTATTGTATTTTTACTATTTTAATATTATTTGGGACCATTCATTTTCTTAACTTGAATAATATTTATGACAGATAGTATCCAAATAAGTGCAAGTGAATGTGTTTCTTTAAATGTATTTTAAAGAATTTCTTTCTTTATTTCTTCTAACAAACTAAACAAAAAGTAAAAAAAAAAAAAATGCAGTATTTGTATATTATGCTGTAAATTCTCTCAGACAAAGATATTTAGTTCGTCTGGTTTCTCTGGGGATTTGCCTTTTTGAACGGAACAATAACTTGAGCAGTGATGACAGCTGCTTTGTGGAAAACAGATCTTTTCAGTGTGGGCAATAATTATAATTATTGTGTGGGCAATGAAAAAATGAACAAATGGCTGTTAAGACTGAGTGTGCTCTGTTCTTATTCTCAGAAAGCTTGAGGTCTCTCTCGATGACATTAAGCAGCTTAAGGACACACTGTCTAAAGACCAGGGATTGACCCCTTACTCTTAATATAGCTCCTAGAGAGAGTTTGACACAGCCTTAAAGCTGTACTACTTAAATTCCATCATACTGACTTGATGTTCAATGATTCCCTTATTTAGAATGAGCTGTCAGGCACTTGTTTGCTTTTCTTGCTCTCTGTGTATTGCCGCTTGCTCTGTATGGTTATATTCTCTTGGGAACGAGCCTCATTTGCTTCATAAATCAAGGCAGATTTGTAGACTTCCGTTCCCAGCACTCTCTGCTCTCCATTCAGGGTGTTACCATGGAGAACAGATAACTCAGATCAGCTCCGAAAGCTGTGCGCTGATATTTGCTGCCACATTTTCCCACTCTCTTGTTCCTCCTCTCTATTATCTCCTACCTTTACTCTTAAAGTTGACATGAAATGGAAAATCACCCTATTTTCTAAATTGCTTGCTGTTGATCTTATTGTGAACAATTCATTCATGCATGTTTCATTCTAATTAAAACAACAACAACAACAGCAACAACAAAAAGCAATTTTTTTAATCTAAAAAGTCATAACTCTGAAAGACTCCACTCTGGTGATGTATACTGGGCTTCTCCAATCATTTAGTCTGCTTAAATCCCGCCCCTTTCTTACAGTTAAGTTTGTATTCAGATCTGCCTCCATCCAATCAGCAATTGATGGACAATTCCAAGTACTGCCCTATTATTCATTTTTTTATAATCCGTTTCACACAAAGAAAATATCTGTTGCTACTTCAGTTAAATTGCAACTTCAAAAATTTTCCTGGAAAATGTCAAGTGTAATTTAGCATTTGGAAAATGTAGAGTGGTGATTGTGATGTTTTGTTATTTTTATTTTTTTATGCTGAGATTACATTAAGATGGCATTCCAAAACAAAGTTTCAAGGATGAAGGACGTCATCTACCAGCACTGAAATCTAAATGTGGCATGATTGAACAATATAACAGTTTGGACCAATACTTGCCATGTGACAGAGACAGAGTTATTAACGTTAACTAAATCTAAAACCATAAAGATCTAAACCTAAATCTAAACAAAATGTGTTAGTTGAAAAAAAAACTTCATTTCAGCTTGTTGCCAAAGAAACATTTCTCATTTTCGTTTAAAGTTGAAGTACTAAAATAACTGAAACTAAATAAGATACAACTTATAAATAAAAAATAAAATAAATAATATATAGACATATTTAAAAATAAAAACTAATAAAATGACAAAAACACAGAAAAAGTACTAAAATATGAAAAATAAAATCTAATTCAAATTATTATCAAAAATACTAAGCAAACACTGGACTAACCAAAATAGTTAAAAAAAATGTTGAAAAGTCAGATTAACATGGGGAGATTCATTGTTTTCCACTTTATTTTATTGTGCTCTGCGTTAACAGAATTACAGAGAGGTGTCGTTTGCTGGGGGGATGTATTCCCTCTAATTATTTAGTATTTTTAATCAGAATAAATTTGTTACATTTCAGTTTTGCCTGAAATGAATAAATACTCTGCTACAGACTTGATTTCTGGTTTGATACATCACATAGACTGTTTATCAAAACAGTTAAATATCACTTTAAAATATTTGAGTTTAACCTGATTAATATTCATGAGCTACACTTTTGCCTTGTCATGCCATCACAACAAGCAGTCCCTCTGCTTCTTGTGCCACTGACCCCACCATCACTTTTTGATACAAGGTGACACGTTTTTGTCCTTCACCTCTGTGCCTGTTTATAAGTGCTTTCTTCTTTTGGTGTGTTTGACAGTTGGATGTGAAGGAGGATACGAGCACTAATAAGGATTCAAAAGTGCAGTGTGATGAAGAGGAGATGAAAATGCATCAGCTGAACATTCGGGTGCGAGAGGTCTTTGCCAACCGTTTCACGCAGATGTTCTCTGACTATGAGGTGTTTGTCATTCAGCCCAGCCAAGACAAAGAGTCCTGGTTTAGCAACCGAGACCAGATGCAGAACTATGACAAGGTGATGCTTCGCTATCCATTTATAAACTTTCCTGCTAGAAAAATAAGTCATGTTGGTTTATTGCCAGTTCAAATTGATCAACCAGATCTGACCAGCTTGAAGACCTACTATGTTACAACTAGCTCAGACCAAGAAGTTTTAAGAATTAAATTGATTAGTCATTAATTTCAGTGATTAAAATGTACCCAGAAAAATTAAAACAGTGTTGGCCATTTCTGATTTCTGCCCACTGCAGGCCTCCTTCCTGTCGGATCAGCCCGAACCTTACCTGCCGTTCCTCTCCCGCTTCCTGGAGACGCAGATGTTTGCCTCTTTCATCGACAGTAAGATCCTGTGTCACGATGACGAGGACAAAGAGCACACGCTGAGAGTGTTTGATTCACGTGTTGACAAGATCCGCATGCTAAATTTCACTAATTCCATTCAAAAAGTGAAACTTGTATAATGTATACATTCATTCCACACAGACTGATATATTTCAAGTGTTTATTTCTTTTAATTTTGATGATTATAACTGACAACTAATGAAAACCCCAAATTCAGTATCTCAGAAAATTAGGATATTATTTAAGACCAATTCAAAGAAAGGATTTTTAGAAATCTTGGCCAACTGAAAAGTATGAACATGAAAAGTATGAGCATGTACAGCACTCAATACTTAGTTGGGGCTCCTTTTGCCTGAATTACTGCAGCAATGCGGCGTGGCATGGAGTCGATCAGTCTGTGGCACTGCTTAGGTGTTATGAGAGCCCAGGTTGCTCTGATAGTGGCCTTCAGCTCTTCTGCATTGTTGGGTCTGGCATATCGCATCTTCCTCTTCACAATACCCCATAGATTTTCTATGGGGTTAAGGTCAGGCGAGTTTGCTGGCCAATTAAGAACAGGGATACCATGGTCCTTAAACCAGGTACTGGTAGCTTTGGCACTGTGTGCAGGTGCCAAGTCCTGTTGGAAAATGAAATCTGCATCTCCGTAAAGTTGGTCAGCAGCAGGAAGCATGAAGTGCTCTAAAACTTCCTGGTATACGGCTGTGTTGACCTTGAGACCTCAGAAAACACAGTGGACCAACACCAGCAGATGACACGGCACCCCAAACCATCACTGACTGTGGAAACTTTACACTGGACCTCAAGCAACGTGGATTCTGTGCCTCTCCTCTCTTCCTCCAGACTCTGGGACCCTGATTTCCAAAGGAAATGCAAAATTTACTTTCATCATAGAACATTACTTTGGACCACTCAGCAGCAGTCCAGTCCTTTTTGTCTTTAGCCCAGACGAGACGCTTCTGACGCTGTCTGTTGTTCAAGAGTGGCTTGACATGGACCCTGAAAACCATGTCTTGCATACGTCTGTGCGTAGTGGTTCTTGAAGCACTGACTCCAGCTGCAGTCCACTCTTTGTGAATCTCTCCCACATTTTTGAATGGGTTTTGTTTCACAATCCTCTCCAGGGTGCGGTTATCCCTATTGCTTGTACACTTTTTTCTACCACATATTTTCCTTCCCTTCACCTCTCTATTAATGTGCCTGGACACAGAGCTCTGTGAACAGCCAGCCTCTTTTGCAATGACCTTTTGTGTCTTGCCCTCCTTGTGCAAGGTGTCAATGGTAGTCTTTTGGACAACTGTCAAGTCAGCAGTCTTCCCCATGATTGTGTAGCCTACAGAACTAGACTGAGAGACCATTTAAAGGCCTTTGCAGATGTTTTGAGTTAATTAGCTGATTAGAGTGTGGCACCAGGTGTCTTCAATATTGAACCTTTTCACAATATTCTAATTTTCTGAGATACTGAATTTGGGGTTTTCATTAGTTGTCACTTATAATCATCAAAATTAAAAGAAATAAACACTTGAAATATATCAGTCTGTGTGGAATGAATGTATACATTATACAAGTTTCACTTTTTGAATGGAATTAGTGAAATAAATCAACTTTTTGATGATATTCTAATTATATGACCAGCACCTGTATATATTTTTTATGTTAAAACATTGCTCTCACTGTAGCATCTCTAATGGCTGATAGATTTTGTATTGTGTAAGAGATATTTTGAGCATGGTGTGTGGGTTCACATCAGTGGCTTAACTGTCTCTTTCATTCTACCACATCACTAATTCACACTTCTCCCACTATGTGGGTTTTGTGTCTCTGTGACGGGGCCATCATTTCTTTGATGACTCTATATGGGTTTTTTGTGATTCATCAGTAATGTGTGTGACGTGTTCCTCTCTTGCCACTTTAGAAAAGGCCATTGAGATGAGGCTGCGCAAGATCGACCACACGGCTCTGCATCCCCACCTGCTGGACATGAAGATTGGTCAGGGCCGCTATGAGCCGGGCTTTTTCCCCCGCTTACAGTCCGATGTTCTCTCCACTGGACCCACCAGCAACAAGTGAGAATAAATCGCTTGGCTTTTCCTAGATGTGTTGAGACATCAATTAATTAAGTATCTGGTGCACAAAGGCTATCAGGGCTGTTGATGCTGGCATGACGTGATTAAATTGGACATATTCCTGGATCAACATCATTTGTTAGTCCTGGAATGACTTTCCTAAAATATGACTGTTTAATCTTAAGGCCGGATGGATTCAATCCTGTGAATCTGTGCTTCTAGATTTTAGAACAAGATTTTAATTATTGCTTAAATATTTTAAATCCGCAGCAGTGACTGATTTGTTGAAATGATGCTAGCAACAAGAATGGTCCATCAACAGCTATTTCAGAGCAGAAATATTGAGATATATATCATATATCTTCAGAAGGCTTAAAAGTATTGGTTTAGCTATATTACCCCAGCTGTAGATCATATTAAGGTTGTTTGAAGACCAGCAAGGATGCTGATCCAAGAAGTTGTCTTGCTTGGGTAAATCAAGCATTGAGACCGGTTCTCATAATCCATATGCAAACTCTGAATGATTTTTGTTTTAATCTAACAGTGTTGTTGTGGTGTGTTAGATGGGCGAAGCGCAGTGCACCAGCACAATGGCGGAGGAAGGACAGGCAGAAACAACACGCTGAACATCTCTATTTGGACAATGACCAGAGAGAGGTACAGACAGAATGCAAAATGAAATATAAATTGTGGCTACATATGAATTAAAATTGTATTTATAGAATTTATTTATGGTTTATATTTATATTGCTGGCCAAAGCTGAATTTTCAGCAGCCATTACTCCAGTTTTTAGTGTCAGAAATCTTTCTAATATGCTGATTTGATACTCAAGGAACATTTCTGTATCACTTTACAATAAGATACCATTAGTTAATAGTAGTTAATGCATTAACTATCATTAACCAACAATGAGCTAGACATTTGTTACTGTATTTATTTATCTTTGTTAACGTTAGCTGTTGATTGTTAGTTAATGTTAGCTCAGGTCCATTAAATGATATTAACAGATACAACTTTTGTTTTTAATAATGCATAAGTAAATGGTGAAATTAACATGAACTAAGATTAATACATGCTTTAGATGTATTTTTCTTTGTTAGTTCATGTTTATTAATGTAGTTAGCTAAAGTTAACAAATGGAACCCCATGCAAATGTTTAGGGTAAGTGCGATTTAAAAAAACAAAAAAAACAAACAAAAAAAAAAAACTGATCAAAAACTCTTTCAACATTGGTATTTATTAATAATTAATTATGGATTATTAATAATTGAGTACCAAATCAGCATAGCAGAATGATTTCTGAAGGATCATGTGACACTGAAGACTGGAGTAATGATGCTGAAAATTCAGTATTGCATCACAGGAATAAATTATATTTTAATATATATGCAAATAGAAAACAGTTATTTGAATTTGTAATAATATTCCACAAAATGCAGCCATGGTGAGCATAAAACACTTCTGTCAAAAACATAAGATCTTAGTTATTCCAAACTTTTGGCTGATAGTGTATACATACTAAATATGTATATATATATATATGTAAGCAGCCAACAAGTGTTCAGCATACATATGAAGTCCCTCAGTACTATATTTTTGGTGTACAATATTATACAGTACAATATTTTGGTCACAACCAGTGTTGGGTAAGTTACTCTAAAAAAGTAACAAATTACTAGGTACTGATTACATCTTTAACAGTGTGATTAGATTACTGTACTCTTCAAAAAGTATTTAATTACTTATTACTAATTACTTTCTAAATCCTATATCAACCGCGACAAGTTAATGATAGACATGAAATGGTTCTTTTAAAAAGTAACTACATAAATTATTCTGGTCACACTTTAGATTAGGGTCCAATTGTCACTATTAACTAACTATTAACTATGACTTTTGCCTCAAAATACTCCTAATTACTGCTTATTAATACTTAGTAAAGTAGTTGTTAAGTTTAAGAATTGGGTAGGATTAAGGATTTAGAATAAGGTCTTGCAGAATAAGACATTAATATGTACTTTTTAGGTAATAATAAGCAATTAAACATAGTCAATATCCCAGTAATGTTCATGCTAATAACCAACAAGTTAATAGTGAGAATTGGACACTAAAGTGTTACCAATATTCTTATTAACTCACCAAAGTATTTAAAGTGAGAAGGGTACATAAAAAGCCTGCATTTTAAGGTTAGACTTTAAATGTTGATGTTAAATCCACTATTGTATTGTGTATAAATGTTCTACAGTCCATACACAGTATTAAGTTCAATTACATAAGAAGTAATTGTAATTAAATTACAGAAAAAAATAAGAGTAATCCCTTACTTTATTTTTCAAGGGAAAAGTAATTAAATTACAGTAATTAATTACACCCAACACTGGTCACAGCATAATTCCAGTTGTGTTATTTTATAGTTTAATATTATTATTACTATTACTATTATCTATATTTTGTAATACTAATAGTTAAGAATGGCTATCTGTAGTGTACATGTATGTTCGTTTTATATAGTGCTGCACGAAAAATTGAATTCAATTATCATGCACATCTCATCAGTAAAGCCGGTTCTGTGATTAGTAGTTAATCTCCATCATGTACTTTCAGATGGAGCGACATTTAATACACAGAGCAGTAGATCACTGACAAGCTACGCAATATCGCGTTCATAATCGCAGATGAATCGCCTTCGATTATGAATACCGATATTGCGTAGCTTGTCAGTGAACTACGCTCTGTGTATTAAATGCCGCTCCATCTGAAAGTACATGATGGAGATTAACTACTAATCACAGAACCGGCTTTACTGATGAGATGCGCATGCCATTTGCATGTGATTTATCGTGCAGCCCTACATGTTTGCTAGTTAGTTTCTGAATGTTTTTCTCCTATTCTTTAGTTTTATTTATACACTCTGTTGTTTTACTGTCCATTGTCATTATTTTATAGCTTCTTTCATAGCATGATTAATGTGTTTCTTTTGTTTGTGTTCGATAACTTTCTCTTCCTGTATCTCTTTTCTTCACCCCTCTTTTTTCATACTTGTCCGTCTCTCTGTCTTCCTCTCTCTCTCACACTCACACACACAAACAAACACACACTCTCAGCATGTGGAGTGTCTGTTTTCTGAGCTTCAGCTTCTGCTGGCTCTGGACTACTACTGGTTCTCGCAGTCCTTCAGGCCCTGTCTAAAGTCCGTCAAGGTGGATGTGGTATGTGCTAGATGAGAGATCAGGCCGCGCTCAGGCTGTGAATCTCAATCTGCCAACTTTGACATTCCTCACTGCCTTTCCCGTCTTAAAAGCTTGAGCCCTCATCCCCATCAGTGTCTGTAGCTTCCTGCTTTTGACACTTTTGTCAAATTCAAAATGAAATCTCTTCCCTTATGTTTTATTTGGCAGGTGAATACAATTCAGGCAAGATCTGAGAGTCATTTATATTTACTGCAGAAAAAACTAGGCCTCATGTTGCTCCAAAATTAAACAAAAGAAATTAGAAATAATAATTTAGACAGAAAATGAAAACATTTAAGTCGATTAAGATTTTTGTATTGCCGTATTATTTTTTACTAGAATTAAACTCATTTAAACCCCTCTCCTTCATTTGTCATTTTGCTTTTATCTTGTCATAAATGTCTACTTGAGATGTAATTCTTGAGTCTCATAGACCATTTTTATATTAAGATCCTTTTATTGTGCTTTTGTGTGATTTTAGACAATGCTGGTCCTTTTTTATTGTAATTTTATGGAAAAACATCTTCTTCAGAATGTCTATTTTTCTGCCCCATGGAAGAAAAGTCACGTGGGTTTGGAAAAAGTATTGCCTTAATTGTCATGAAAAAAAAATATACATTTCATAAAATCTTAATGGTCCTAAAAATAGGTTTAGTTTTTTATGGCACACCACACGCATATATATATGTATATGTATATGTGACCCTGGACCACAAAACCAGTCTTAAGTCGCTGGGGTATATTTGTAGCAATAGCAAAAAATACACTGTATTGGTCAAAATTATTGATTTTTCTTTTATGCCAAAAATCATTAGGACATTAAGTAAAGATCATATTCCATGAATATACTTTGTAAATTTCCTACTGTAAATATATCAAAACTTTTTGATTAGTAATATGCATTGCTAAGAACTTAATTTGGACAACTTTAAAGGCGATTTTCTCAATATTTAGATTATTTTGCACCCTCAGATTCCAGATTTTCAAATAGTTGTATCTCAGCCAAATATTGTCCTATCATAACAAACCATAACATCAATGGAAAGCTTATTTATTCATCTTTCAGATTATGTATAAATCCCAATTTCGAAAAATGTACCCTTATGACTGGTTTTGTGGTCCAAAGTCACATATATATATATTTTCTTCATTTAATTTTTATGTTTTATTTGATTGTTTCTCTTTCTTTCTTGCTTTGATTTTTTTTTCTTTTGGGGGGGGGTGATATGACTTTTCTTCATAAGAGGAGTCTTTATTTTGTGGTTAATTTAACACAATACCAAGATTTAAATGCCTAGGTGTGTAGGTATTGTAGGTGTTCTATATATTGTAAACCAGCTGTGCTTACCATGGTGTTTAGCCACCAGAACTCTAAATCTGAAGTAACTCAAAAGCCACAAGCTACATCAGTCTTTTGTTGGGCGTCATGTGACTTTGTGATATTGTCAATGCAGAAGTACATCCAGGAGGCCAGGAACCTGGGCACCACTCTCCGCCAGCCCAAACTCTCCAACCTGTCACCTTCAGTCATCGCACAGACCAACTGGAAGTTTGTAGAGGGACTGTTAAAGGAATGCAGAAATAAGGTGTGTTTTGATCCTCCTCTAGGTTTTAACTCATAAAACTGGTATCAATATCCACCAGGTTGATCCAGATAGACCAGGGTTTAAGCTATAACTAACCCTATGTGATCTGTGGCTTAGACCAAACGCATGCTGGTGGAGAAGATGGGACGGGAAGCGGTGGAGCTGGGCCACGGGGAGGTTAGCATCACTGGCGTGGAGGAGAACACGCTCATCGCCAGCTTGTGTGATCTGCTGGAAAGAATCTGGAGCCACGGTCTGCAGGTCAAACAGGTACATAGACAACATAGACTGGGCATACTGTCATCGCGATGCTTATGAATGTGGTAATGTGTAATGTAGTGAGCTTGTTTGACCGGGTTCTTCTCTTTGTGTTTGCCAGGGAAAATCCGCCTTGTGGTCGCACCTCTTACATTATCAAGAGAGTAAAGAGAAGAGAGACGCTACTCCAGCAGGCCTCGGCCCTCCAGGTAAAATACTAAGATGAAACAGTAATGTTTGCACATTGTAATTCTGTACATCTAGCTGCATACATAGGATTCTTCTTCTAAAGCAGAATGTTAACCTAAATAGATCGGATTGCTCTACATCGGCAACTAAAATGTTTGTTCACGCCAAGGACAAATCTATTGCTATAAAGTTTTATCAATTGTTCTAATTCTATGAGAATATGGAAGTCCACTCCACAACTATAACAATAACAACACAGAAGAACATTATTGTTGGAATCACTTTCAAAAAATTTTTTCCAGCTGATGAATCATAAGAACATTGACAGTCAATCTTGACTTTAAAGAACTTCAGCATTTAAAACGTCAGATGACAAACTGACTATAAAAAATCTCTGTCTTGGTGTAAAGGGCCTTAAAACTGAAACTTACAACTATTTTCATTAATTGAAATAAAGCTGACATAAAATAAATTGTAAGTATTAAATGAAAAACTTAAAAAGCTTAAACAAATCAGAAATGTTGCTCTGGCAACTAACTGAAATACAATAAGTTTAAGTACTAAAATTACTAAAACAGAAATAGATATAAATTAAAGGTAAATTAAATATTCAATAAAACAATCATAAAAAATAAAAATTTAAGTAAAAAAGTACAACTTAATTTTAATGAAAACTGAAAATAAAAATAAAAGCTTTTTAAAAATATTAAGTACAATAATAGTATATTAATAAAATTAAAATAATTCTGTATTCTATAATGCACAAATTGCACACAAATAGGTTAAAATATAATTTGTTTGAAGATTTTTTTTTTCGTTTTACATTTGCATTTACATTTTAAACATTGACAACAATATAAGTGTTTTTATTTTACTTTCATTGAATTTGTTGCAGTGCATTCTGCGATGTATGCATTGCTTTCGAATTTTGTAAAATGTAGCTGTCTGTTTGGAACAGACTCCACATCAGATGCCAAAAATCTTTTCTAGGTAGGCAGCTCTCTAGGGTTTGGATCAGTGCCTGTATAGTGCTTATGAAGCTGGCTTTCATTGAAAACATGCTGAATAGGTTTGATTTTTCAGCATATTTTCCCTGTTTTGTGTCTCAGGTATCATTCATGACACAGAGAGACGGAAGTCAGATGCTGGCAGTGCAATGCCGCCTCTCAAAGTCTCTTTGATCCAGGACATGAGGTGAGAATTAAACCATTATAGTGTAGAGCAAAACAATCACACTACACAGAGAAGTGCTGATGCCTTCATTTGTACTCTCAGTTTTTGGTTCTGGCTGTATGTATGAGTGGTTTTAGTCTTACATGGTATCTTTGATTATCATATTACCTTTTTTTTCCACTAAAATGGTGCTGGTTCTTGTGGTTCTAAAGTGGGGGATCTGATCTCTCTCTCTGGGTAAATGATTTTGCTAAGTTGATGATGCAAAGGCAAACAAACAAAACAAAAAACACGTATGGACATCAATATTGACATCAAAGTTACCATAGATATAATACTGTCTACAGTTGTCAATACAGGCTCAGAAGTTACATTTCTGACACATGCTTTAAGCTGTTGACCGGTCAAAACAGACTGGGCCAGCTGACCAATCAGAGCAGAATGAGATTTTCGGAAAGGCGGGCTTAAAGAGACAGGAACTAAAACATTTCAGGCAGAGGATGAAAAGACGTGCTGCAATATGTACAGTATAAAAAAATACTGTTTTTTTAACTTTAAATCATGTAAATATATTCTTGGAGACCCCCCAAAATAAATTATGAGCTTGTAAATGAGCATAACATGGGTACTTTAAATAAAAACGAAAGAAAGTGAAAAATAGTGGCTGCAACAGTTACTGCAACATTGCAAAAAAGAAAAAAACAGGAACAGGATGTCTGTCAAATGAACGTACATCTACATTAGTCATTTAAAGAGTTATCTGTTAATATGTCAAAATTAACTTGTTTTGTGTCTAAAATATTATTAGAAAACACTTAAAAAAATCTAAAACAAACCTGAATATTTCTAACATGATAAAATAAATGAAAATATGCCCTGAAATCCAAGGTCAAATATGGGATCATGTTTTTTTTTATGTTTTTAGTTCTACAGTTTATGAAATCTGAACTGAAAATATTTTTTTTACTTTTTTATTGTTATGAAAGTAATAGGTAGAGTGCTGCACTGTAGTGCAGTGAGTGTATGGGAAGGGGGGGTCGACTCCTCACATTGCGTGAAGAAAGCACCGAGACGTTTCATGCCGCCACATTATTTCCAGCCTAATTAGCACCAGACCCCTGCTGAGCTGTGCCGTGACATAGCAGTGCAGGAAAGCCTTAGCATGACATCCCTCTCTTTAGACACGTCAGCATCTCCTCCTGAAAATGCTAATAGATAAAGATAGTATTTCAGTAATAACATTTGTGGAAGAAGCTTTTTTTTCCTGATGTCAGCATAATATAGCAAGACAATGGCATTTTTTTAGTACATTAATATTATGGCTGCAGGTCTACAAATTCAAATGGGGCTTCAGCAGACTGTAAATCTGAGGTTTGTAGAGTCTGGAGGGCAGCACTAAACGCTATAATACATTTATGTAATGGAAGGTCAGATTGTGTTGACTACCAGAGGTGGAGTGGAAGAGAATGCGTCTGGACGTGGCATGCATGATAGCGGCTGTGAGCGATGACAGCAGGCTGGCTGATGCTCCAGGGAGTCTGTGAACCATTTCTCCTGCCCCCATTTTCTCTTCTGAACGGCTCCTGAGAGCCCAGGCAAATTCCCACTGCACTGAAAGCACGCAGTGGGTTCAGTGAACCTGTGCACGGCAGGTTACGGCTGTATCTCAGCAAGAGCTCTTTTGATTCTTATAGAGTCATTGCTTAAGGTGCAATCACATTTACTGGCGTTAGGCAACTTTTCTTGGAAGAAATACAGTATTTTCAATTGGAAAATATGCAATAGGGAATTCTGTGAGAAAGCAAAAGATTTCCTCGCGCAGCTTTCGCAACTGGTTTAAGTTGGTCATGCATATTTGCCACACTGACCAACAGAAAGCTGCTTGGTTTGAAAGTGAGTTGTGAGTTGTGCTTCATCGATTTACTTTTGACAGTAGACAACAGACAAACTTTTTTGTTTTTGTAAAAATTCTCTGAAATTTTTATATGAACGCACCTCAATACTGATTCTTATTAGAGGTAGGGTTTCAGTTTATGTTATATATAACAATATACTATATATACTAAAAATGGACTTTTCAGTAAATTTCATTGAGTTAACATGAATCTTAAATCATGCGACTTCTTGAAAAGATGTTGCTTAGATATGGCTTAAGATCTGCTTGGCAGGTGATAAAACATCCCCCCAAAAAATCCCTTACATAGAATAGAGTGCTACAGAGATGGCATATTTTTTAGTCCAACTAGGAAGTTAGCATCACCCTGGTTCCTTTGTTTACCTGTTCAGTTTAATGACGTTTTATGTTCCTCTGTCACCCATTTAGCCACTTGTTAGCAACCATCTTTTTTAAAGACAAGTGAAAGCTTTTAAAAAAAATCACAGGTGAGCATTACTGATGTATTTAATGTTGTAGAAGAAAAAGTTTAAATATCATGAGCTTGTGTTCACCACAGACCTTATTTCAGGCATTTAACCAAAATAAAACACATTGACACTCTCCCGCAACATTCTAATATGGTTTACAGGCAAGCACCACTCATATTTTCTTCTTTTCAAACCATCCTTTTGAGGTTTGTTTTTATGATGTAATTTTTATATTGTGTAATATTTCATTTTGATGTATTATTCTAGGGATCTAAGAATCTCTAGAGCAAGAAACTATTCTCTGGCAGTGTTATTAATAAATAAATGACTGACACGAAGACTGTGTCCCAACCAGACACGATGCGACTAGATACCAGTGACAAACAATATGTCTGTCCACACCAGACACGACAACTAAAATACACATCAAAATAAATCAATCACAAATCAATCAACCACTCAGAAGAGCGTGTGGGCAGGCTTTCTCTGCAAGTGCGCTTCTGTCTCGCATTGAAATTCAAATTAAACCATATGAACATTGTTCAAATTACATACCCAGTGACTAATACAGTGTTTGTCATTCAAATACAGTTGTTTGTTCACTTTAGAGTTCACAGTTTGAACTGTATCTTTTCCTTTATTATGTTATTTTCAAGATCTTAGTTAAATGATTCAACTGTCACTTTGACAATGAATATTACAGTCATGCAAAAATTATATTTGAACTCTGTTCCCCTGCTGCTCGTTGCATATCGCTATTGCAGCTAGTTAGGACAGTAACTTGGAAAAGATTCTTGTGGTTAAAGTGAAATATTTAATGTGTCGCAGAGCAGTGTCATGTCTGGTTAGGACATGCTGACTTAAAGGGATAGTTCACCCAAAAATACTCACCCTCATGTCGTTCCAAACCTGTAAGACCTTCGTTCATCTTCAGAACACAAATTAAGATATTTTTGATGTATTCCGAGAGCTCTCTTACCCTCCCATAGACAGCAAGGATCCTAACATGATCAAGGCTCAGAAACATAGCAAGGAGATCATTAAAATAGTCCATGTGACATCAGTGGTTCAACCGTCATGTTATAAAGCTACAATAATACTGTTTGTGCGCAAAGAAAACAAAAATAACGACTTTATTCAACAATTCGTCTCCTCCGCGTCACCCTATAGAGCAAATTTGGAGAGTATCACATACGTAAACAACGTATCCAACGTATTAGATCAAAGCGTAAACAACGTAAACAGCATATCCGTGTACATACGTTGCATATGTTGTTTATGTATGTGATACTCTCCAAAATGGCTCTATAGGATGAAGCGGAGGAGACGAATTGTTGAATAAAGTCCTTAATTTTGTTTTCTTTGCGCACAAAAGGTATTCTTGTAGCTTCGTAAAATGACGGTAGAACCACTGATGTCACATGGATTATTTTAACACTGTTCTTACTATGTTTCTGAGCCTTGATCATGTTAGGATCCTTGCTGTCTATGGGAGGGTAAGAGAGCTCTCGGAATGCATCAAAAATATCTTAATTTGTGTTCCGAAGATGAATGAAGGTCTTAACGGGTTTGGAACGACATGAGGGTGAGTAATTAATGACAAAATTTTAATTTTTGGGTGAACTATCGCTTTAATTCTAGTAAAAATTGAAACTTGAAGTCCTGTTATCAATATCCTTTGACTGTAATTCCTGTATGCCATTCTTCAGGCACATCCAGAACATCAGTGAGATCAAGACAGAGGTTGGGAAGGCCAGGGCATGGGTGCGTCTCTCCATGGAGAAGAAACTGTTGTCCAGGCACCTGAAGCAACTTCTGTCTGACCATGAGCTCACCAAGTAAGACCTATTGACTAGTTCTTTAGTGGCATAGAGGGCAGTTTTATAAATCAGAAGTACTGTAGAGGATCACTTGGATATCAGACAGTTAAAATGCAAGAGATGTAGCAGGGCAAAGAATAAGGCACCATTAAAAATTAAGATTTTTTTTTTAATTATTAATGGGCCTTGAACCGTAAAGTGGCTCATTCTCAATAAAGAATGCTTTGTGGTGTCCTCTTCTGACCTGAAATGCATTTGAACTCATTTTTTTCAGGCTCTTTGTTCATGCACTTAACTTTCAACTGTTTCCTTTAAAGCTTTTGTGTTTAGATTTGTACTGTGGTTTAATGTGTTTGTATTTGTTTGAAGGAAACTCTATAAGCGCTATGCTTTCCTGCGCTGTGATGATGAGAAGGAGCAGTTCCTCTACCATCTCCTCTCGTTCAACGCTGTGGACTATTTCTGCTTTACCAACGTCTTCACCACAATTAGTAAGTCACCAAAATCGCTCTGCAAACACTGTATACCAGTAAAGATATAGTCCACCTAAAAATAGACATTTTTTACTCACTACTGATGTTGCCAAGAAGATATTTTAAAGAATGTTGGTAACCAAGCAGTTTCAGTTCCTGTTGTATTCCATTATATGTTTTGACCATAAATTGGAAGTCAGTGGGAACTGAAACTGTTTGGTTACCAACAAAATATCTTTTCATTTCACAGAAAAATGATCTAGACTATATTCTGTTTTTGCATCCTTGGTTATATTCAATATATATCTTGAAACTGAAATGTTTTTCTTTCAAAATTTAGGCAAACTGATTGTTTAAAGGAAAACGCCACCGTTTTTCCATATTCCAATATGTTCTTCCCTCAACTTAGACGAGTTGATATGTACCTCTCCCGTCTCAGTCCGTGCACTTAATCGCTCTAGCGCGCGGCACCACTATGCTAGCGTTTAGCTTAGCACCATTCATTCCATAGGATCCAAACTGGGATGAATTTAGAAGCCACCAAACACTTCCATGTTTTCCCTATTTAAATGCGATTAAGTGCACGGACTGAGACGGGAGAGGTACATATCAGCTCGTCTAAGTTGAGGGAAGAACATATTGGAATATGGAAAAACGGTGGCGTTTTCCTTTAAAAACAAAAACAAAAACAGTTACCACCAGTTAGAAATAGTCATGGAAATTTTTTTTTTTTACAAAATAACTGCAAGACACAAATATATTTAATAATTTCCTATATGTACAAATAGGGCTGGGCGATAATTCGATAACGATAATTATCGCGATATAATTTTCCTCGATAAAACGATATGAAGAGTTCGATAAATGTTCGATATAGAGTTTATGCGCCAAAAGCGGAACGAAACAGCGCGACTCATTTGAATCGCGCCACACGGACCGTTTATCCGCTGGGATCTAAGTTCAAACTGCCCTGCGGCGCGAGCTCACTAGAGCAGATGCGTTTGCTCGGTCACGCGAACATTAAGCAGAGATCCAGTGAGAAGCGCTTGAATTCATCGAAGAACACAAATGACTCTGTGATAGTTTAAAGTTTAAAGCCAAACAGGAGAAACACTGTGTGCAACGAGACAGTCAGAAGGCTTTTCAATCTACACATCGCCATCATTTACCATGGATTTACTGTAACGTTAGTAACACTCACTGCACCATGGTATTGTGGCAGAAATGTGGGATATTCACACTGAATTTTATTACAGGAGTAAAGGTATATAATTATAGTAAGTGTGTGGTTAAGCTATAGCATGTGTGCATTTATACTGAATGTTTTTAGACTGTTTTTCATACAAATAGGCTACCTAAAAACCATATAGTTATATTTGTACCATGGTATTGAGGTGCTATATGTGTGGTTTTAACTTTGTTTATCATGATTTAAATGTATGCTACTATGGGAGACCAATGCTTAATTAAAAAAGAAAAAAACTTGATCAGAATAAATTTATCCATATAAAACTGAGCTTGCTACAATTTTTACATATGTTACTGATTTTGATAATGAACAAAAATTTACCTCTGCATCCTAACTCAAGCTACTATCAAATGTGCATTTCTAAATGCATTTCTTGATTTGAAACAGTATCACTCATTAGAACATGCAGAAACTAAGAAATACATTTTTCTATTTAGATATTTATTTTGTTAAGGACAATGAATGGTCTGGTTTCTACAACTTTCACTTTGGAGCAAGAATCTGGCTTTAAACTTGAAAGAAATAAAGATTTGACATTTATCGTGATAATTATCGATATCGACTGATATGAAAAAAATTATCGTGATAATTTTTTGGGCCATATCGCCCAGCCCTATGTACAAATGATATGGAATAAAAAATATATAATTTTACATAAAAATAAAAAAAATGTCATCATTTACTCACCCTGATGCCGTGCCAAATGGCCTTTTTTCTATGGAACACAGAGATTTTTAGGAAAAAATAATCCTAGATTATAGAGAGAGATTATTTTTCTAAACATCTTTTTGTTTATCTGAAGAAAGAAAGTCATATACATCTGGGACAGCATGAGGATGAGTAAATGATGATTTTTGGGTGGAGAATCCCTTTAATTCTAGTATCAAAAACCTCTGCACTCTGCTTTTCTTCTCTTGACCTTGTCCTTGTTGTTGTTCACAGTGATACCATACCATGTGGTCATCATTCCCAGCAAGAAACTAGGTGGCTCCATGTTTACGGCCAACCCCTGGGTGTGCGTCTCAGGGGAACTAGCCGAGACTGGGGTTCTGCAGGTCCCCAAAAACACCCTGGAGATTACATTTGAGGTGAGTCAATATATATCAACACACACATAATTATGTCTATTACTCTGGTTTCACTATATATTACAGCTGGGTTGAAAATATTGATTTCTCGATTTTAATCGATTCTCATCTTGATTAAAAGATGTTTATTCTTAAATACAAATAATCTATGCTGTTTTCAGTTGATGCATGAACAAAACTTACTGAAACTTTATTTGTAGCGTGCCTCCCATCCAATAAATCGCAATAAGCTTTGTGCTTTGTTACTTTTGGTATGAAACAAAGTCTCAGCTTTCAAATTCTGTAAATTTTATTATGAAATTCAAACAATAAATCCTGTTTTGGCGCTCTGTAATTTAGTGTGACATCGTTGTAGCACCTTAGTTCAAGCGGCAGAACAGTGCGCAAGTGAACTGATCATCTCTTCCTCTTTACTACTAGTTACTGCATGAAATGAACATCAGAAAGTATGTTGAATGAAACCGTATAACTTACCGAAATGTATCATTATCATGTCTCATGTAATCGCTCAATCAGTGTTTCAACTGAAAGAAAGACGTCAAATAAAACAGTTTGTAAACAATGCCACATTTACCTCAGAAAAGCCATTCAGTGACCATAAACTTGATAGTTATCTAGAAATGTGAACTCTAGAAATTAGCATTTTGCTAAATATATGTACTATATTACATATACATTATATTTTCTAGGGATGCACGATATTATCGGAACGTTATCGAAATTGGCCGATAATGGCTTAAAATGTAAACATCGGCATCGGCCCGATATGAAAGATTATGCCGATATGCCCTGCCGATAAGCTGAATAGCTCACATGTGCTTTGGGTGTGCTAGCAGTACAATCATGTCAGCGGTGTGGTCATTCTTGAAGTGAACTTTTGTCAGAATGGTGATTATTCACTGTTTTGGATCGCCGTATTTAATCTGAGAAATCAATTAAGCAAACACAGAATGACGTGTCCATTGTGCAATAGAGTCAACAGTCACTAGCGTGTTTCTGATTAAATAAAGCAGTAATTTATGTCATAAATTTATGAGTATGTTTTGATTTAAAGGTCAGAAGCTATAGATTACATGAATAAAAATCACAAACATGATACTTGTAAATTAAATTGTTTTATATATATATATAGATTTATTCATTAATGTGTGATATATATTTTTTCCAAGCAGATTATGAAAACTTAAATACAAGGAATTATAAAAGATTTTCAGAATTTTTACACCTCTTCTGCTTTAGACCATCTACAAATGTTAAATCTTAAAATAAAATGTTAAGGTTACCACTGCATCTGTCTGAAGGAAGAAAAAAATGCAGTAATTGATTTATAGTTATTTTCAAAGATTTCACTGTACTCTTATTATAAAATGAATTAATTACTGTTTTTTTTTATTCTAGCTAGCAGGTTTTTGTTAAAAACTAACCAAAATTAAAGATAATTTGTTTATAATATCTGCACAGAAGAGACTTGGTGTTTTTTTCACAAACAAAGAAAATATATCGGTATCAACATCAGTTATCGGCCAAAATGAGTTGAAAAATATCGGCAAATCGTATATCGGCAAAAAAACAGTATCATGCATCCCTAATATTTTCAATTAATCTGTTTTTCAGTGTATGTTTGAATAAATCTGTCATAGAAACAAGTTAATACACTACATTGCCAAAAGTATTGGGTCGCCGCTTCTAATGAACAGGTTTGACTACTTTAGTAATTTCTATGACTACAAATCTTAATGTTAAATCATATAATGATATTCTAGGAAATTGTGTGCTAATATTATAATATTAATACTTCTAATAGTATAGCAACAGTTTGGACAGGACCCTTTTCTATTCTAACATGACAATGCCTCTGTGTATAAGGCAAGGTTCAAAAATAAAATGATTGATTCAGTCAGTGTGGAAGAACTTGACTGGTCTGCATAAAACCAAGTCCTAATCCCAGTTTAACACCTCTGGTGTGACTGTAAATGCAGACCTTGAGCCGAAAACTCATCACCAAACACCAGTGATTTGTACATATGGGTACAGTCATTTTAGACACTTCCAAAACTGTTGCAACAGAGATGCAAATACAATTTTTTGAAGGGGGTGTCCCAATATTTTTGTCTATATAGTGTATGTACAAGTCATTGGTGTTTGGTGATGAGTTTTTAGACTTTTTGGATGTAGCCATTTGATGATAAAGGCTTTTTAATTCACAAGAGTGAATTTATTATACAATACATTTTTATTATAAAAACTCTTTAAAAAAAGTCTTATGTGCAATTTAAAAGTCTGATTACTAAATTACATGTCTTAATGTATATTTTATAGCATTAGTTGAGAGAGATTTTTTTCTTGGAAAATAAAATCACATATCCTGAACCTAATCATGTATGTATGTATATGTATATATATATATATATATATATATATATATATATATATATATATAGAGAGAGAGAGAGAGAGAGAGAGAGAGAGAGAGAGATGTATTTTTGAGTACCATGCTAGCTATTAAAGTGAGTTCCTGTTGTGTTAATCTGTTTGGATGAGGTTTGTTGTATAATTCTCTCTGTACTTTGCACAGTGCCAGAACCTGGGGAAGCTGACCACAGTACAGATGGGTCATGATAACTCAGGACTGTATGCTAAGTGGCTAGTGGAGTGTGCAATGGTACGCAACGGGATCACAGGGCACACCTACAAGTGAGTACTAAGATTTTAGTAGCACCATAATCTAGGGCTGCCACTAACGACTATTTTTATTTCGATTAATCTGTCGACTAATTTGACGGTTAATCGATTAATCTAAACGATTAATTTCCCACCAAAAAAAATACTTAAGAATATTTTATTAAACCAAATTAAATCCAAATTCTATGAAATCCTTTTTTAAAGCAAAAGTAAAGTACAACATAGAGTGCAAGAAGCAAGTGTCCATCTCATCTCAGTCCAGATCACTGAAATCAGTTCAGTATTATAGTGTAAGAATCACAACATATCCACGTGTTCTAGTCTAATAATACAATTATAAACAGTATTTTAAATAAAGGAGTATTTACCAAAAATATTATTTACCAGAATTTATTTAGGAGAAAAATGTAAATGTGCAGTATTTCTGAAAAAGAAAAAAAAAGAAAAATTAATGGAACCATTAAAATGGAATCCAGAAAATAAGAATTTGGTACAGATAAAACTGTAAAACTCAATTAATTAGACAGGCTTTTTGATTAATACAATTTAATTTAACCATTAAAACAGAGTATAGAAAAATGAAAATGGAAAAAACTGAATTTGGAAATAAAACGGATTTCATAGGGCCCTATAATTATAATAATGTTTTTGTGGTAATAAAAATAGATGTACGTGAACAATAGCTTTTAAAATGACTTAAAATACATATATAATAGCAATGATGCAATAATAATTAGTTCAAATAAAGTATCAAAAGCAAGAAATCATATGGTTTTATTGAACAAAACTGTTAAAATACATAATGTATTATAAACAATAGAGCTAATGTAGATTACGCATAACAACAAAGGCCTGCAGGGGCGCCGACAGCCTGATGATTACTTTTCACATTACTGCGCGATCTAATCCTTGTTTAATATTGACCAAGCACCATTTAATTCAAATGTCCACTTAATCTTTAATATTTGGCCATTTCTTTGGGTCAGAAATGCTACAGTCACTGTAATTAAATGAATATGTGGACATCAAAACGTGTAAGAGTGAGGGTTTGAGCTTTTATTTTGAAATCGCGATGTATTCTCCTGTGTTTGCACAGGTTTATAAATGATTTGCCTTACAAATCTGATGAAATGGCGCACGTTGCGTTCCCAGATGAACGTTATAATAAACCCAAACTCACAACAACATGCAGAGATGGAGTTTGAGACGCTCCACACATGTAAATGATAAGTTTCTGTGGAACTACTGTGAATGGAGCCGCTGTGTGACGCACGTGCTTAATCTACACACATGTACATAATTAAAGCGCATATACTGTGTTAGAACTGCATCGCATATAATTATTTAATTAAATCATAGCGTTTGTGAATTCACAGTTATGCTTAATTATGATTTTTAAATGGGTTTAATGTCATGCAGCCTTGGAAAATAGTCTAATAATGTGTTTTATGGATTCTCCTCTGTGAAATGCGGCACTTCCGGTATTCTGCCGGTTAGTCGACGTGAGCAAAATGAAGTCTACGATTTTTCAAAATCGACTAGTCGACTAAAATCGACGAATCGCGACAGCTCTACCATAATCACATTATTCATTATTATAACCCTTAACTGACTGCCGGACTGTTGTTGTGTAGGTTTCCATGCGGCCGTTGGCTCGGGAAAGGAGTAGATGATGGCAGCTTGGAGAGGATACTGGTGGGCGAATTGGTGACTAACATGGAGAATGAGGACAGAATGTGCCGGACTCCTCCAATGCAGCAATCCCCTGGGATGATGCGAAGATTTGTCACCATTTCGCCAAACAGCAAACCAAGTACGTACTTGGAAATCTCATAAAAGTCAAAAGTCATATCTCATAGATTGTATAACTGCACTTATTGCTGGAGGATATTGCTGTTGTCTCAAGCACGTTTACCGTTGTGTGCCCACTAGAGTTAAACACGGGCCAGATCCAGGAAGGGGTGGGAGAGGCGATTAACGGTATCGTCAAACACTTCCATAAACCAGAAAAAGAGGTAAAGTATTATTTTCTGTGAAATCCAACAGTGGAAAGGACAAATGTGAATGAAAACAGCACATATGGATGATCTTTCTTGATTCTTCTGTTGTAGAGAGGAAGCCTCACATTGCTTCTGTGTGGAGAGTATGGTTTAGTATGGGCTCTTGAGCAGGTGTTCCAGCATGGCTTCAAGTCACCGCGCCTTTTCAAGAACGTCTTCATTTGGGACTTTCTAGGTAACAAATAACTGTTACATTTCATGTGATATTTTTATTAGAAAAAGTGTTTGTTAATTGCTCATTTTTACAATTTTGTGCATAGACTGCATACAGTAGCATATATTGGTCAAGAACCGCCCACTTAGACAGGAAGAGCAGCTTGACTGGCATGTATTAGAATGATTTCTGAAGGATCATGTGACACCGGAGACTGGAGTTATGGCTGCTGAAAATTCAGCTTTGCATCACAAGAAGAAATGCTATTTTAAAATAAATTTAAATAGTGAACATTTATTTCAAATTGTAATAATATTTCACAATAGTACTGTTTTTTTATGGAATATTGTTTCCGCCACCGGACACAAAATAAAATAGATAATTGTAACTTTTTCCTGCATTTCACACAATTCTTACCTTTTTTCATAATTCTGACTTTAAATCATAATTTCTATCATTAACATAATTACAACATAAAGTCATTATTATTTGAAATTCCATAGTTTTTGCTTTATTTTTGAATTTCAAAACACTAATAAAATATGAATTATTCCAAACTTTTGAACAGCAGTGTATATACCACACTAGTATGGAAGCAATTTTTTTCGAAGTGTATTATGAAGTCACTTTTGAGCTTTCATCCTCAAAAGTGCTCAATGAAACAATGTGTTTCCTAGACTGATAAAAAACATCCGTGTGCCCTTAGTCTCTAAGGTTTTGTAAAAACAACCAATCAGATTTAATCTTAGTATACTGAGCAACTGCATCAGACGGTAAGAGCAAGAACTATGGGTGGTTCATAGTTTGAAGCAGAGACTAGGAGTTTGATCAAACCTAAATCTTTCTAGTTACATAAATTATACCTCAAAATGTTGCAATTTTTCCTAAATCCTCCCATTTCCATTCCACAGAAAAAGCGCTGGTCTACTTTGAGAGTGCGGAACGGAGTCAGATGACCCAGGATGAGAACTGGCAGATGAGGGTGCGTCATTTCTGCCATTTCATGCGTGCCATCAACAGCACACCCAGAAACATCGGCAAAGACGGGAAGTTTCAGATGCTCGTGTGTCTCGGAGCCAGGTTGGTCATTATTTACTTTGAATTGTTGACTATTTGAATTGAGCTTTTGTGGGATGGGAACTTCTAGACAGCTCACATCCTGATTCTGACTCTAGAAATCACAATCTGATTCAAAAATTATTCTTAATCTACTTTTTGTTATGAATTAGAGATTACTGACTTTAAGTATTACATTTATTTGTGCATTTTTAATAAATTACTTATATAAGTACTTTTTAGAATAATTACAAATTTAAAATAAATCAAAAGAACTGTATGTAAAGAATTATTAACTAGCTAAATGCAAAACATACAAGCAAATATAAAATAATCGAGGAGATTAAAAAACACATTGCAAGCAATAAAGGTTTTTTCAGTAATTGAGAATGCTTTAAGTGAATCCGAAAGTTTTCTAAGCAAGGGCAGTGAGGCATTTCTTTTTTAGTTCTAATGACATAGGCAGCAGCAGGTCTAATAAGCTACATTCACACTAATGCACAGATCTGTTTTACCATAACAAATGTTTTGTCCTGTCATTAAGACATAACTGACTGTGTTTACATTAAATTTGCATCATAAAAGCATTTGGTGATTCAATGCATTTAGTACTTACATGGAGTCATGCATAGCACCATGCTGCAAGCACCCTTCAGAACAAACACACAGCAAATGTGAGCATTTTAAATAAATTTGGCATAAATGATGCGTTGGTAGAGCATTTTGAAGGTAAAACACTGACATACTGGTGAGTGAAAACGCAATTGTCAATCAAATCACGTTTCTCACAGCGCATATCCTTTGCAATGGAATGGAACCCATGATTGTCCTTGTATTTAGCTTCAAACATGAAACCTTATGCAATTTTATATAGTTGTTTGATGGTTTTGTGTGTGTTTGTGAAAATAATGATTGTCTCTAGTGCACAATTCCATCGAACATATATGAACAAAACTAACTGATTCTGAATTTTTCAAAATCATTGAAAAGAGAATCACCATGCATTGGAGAATCAATTTTTTGTACTCTTTTGTCATATCTATCAGTCACATATATTGACCCCCGTCATGTCTTTTGACTTGCAGAGATCACCTGCTGCACCACTGGATTGCTCTTCTTGCCGAGTGTCCAATCACAGCACAGATGTACGAGGACATGGCGCTCTTAAAGGACCATTCTCTGGTGAACTCTCTGATTCGAGTGCTACAGACTCTGCAGGAATTCAATATCACTCTGGAGGCCTCTCTCGTCAAAGGGATCGGGATATAACGCCGTCTGAATATAGAAATAACACACAGATCAGCGGGACCATGGACTAACTTTTTTTTACATGGAGAGACTTGAACAAAAGGACTAAACCTGGCTTACGTTAAAGCTACTGTCATGTTTGCCATATATTAAGTGCAATGAGCCTTTTCAATTTTTATCAACAACGTTACTGACATTCAAATGTCTTCTATTTTGATCCATACTTTTCACAAAAGGTAAAAACCCCCACCTGTGCTATACCGTTTTATTGAAAGCTCAATATTTTTCGTTGTTGTTGCTGACTGCTGACAATGGCTATATTTAAAAGGAAAACATGTAAGAAAAACCGTTATTATATTTTCAAAGAAGAACAGTGTTATTTTGATATGTGTCAGGTTGCTTGCTCTGTGCTCTAATCTAATCCATACTGTCACAATGCAGAGTTCGAAGCAAATGATGTAGAAGTATGCTTTATAAGTACAACTTGTGGGGAATTCATATTTTTACTTAAAGAAAGGAAAGATGAGAAAAATGGAAAAAGGCTCTCTTTTGTAACAATGCCAGGGACTTGTGTCATTTCCCTCTAAATGCAAATCAGTTTAAAGGGACAGTTCACCCAAAAATTACACTACCAGTCAAAAGTTTTTTTTATGTTTTTAAAAGAAGTCTCTTTTGCTCATCGAGGCTATTTGAATACATTTTAAACATTTAATTTATTCCTGTGATGGCAAAGCTGAAATTTCAGCAGTAATTACTTCAGTTTTTAGTGTCACATAATCCTTCAGAAATTCTAATATGCTCATTTATCAATTATTGGTGCTTAATTATAAATAGCCATTTAAGGGTTTTATATATATACTTTTATTCAGCAAGGATGCATTCAATTGATTAAAAGTGACTCAAGAATTTTTTTAAACACACAATATATATGCAGTATATATACATATATATACATTGATTGAGTACATATATATATATATATATATATATAATGTATGTTATTTCACTTAAATGTTGTTCTCATAAACTTTCTATTCATCAAATAATCCTATAAAAAAGGCTTCCACAAAAATATTAAGCAGCAAAAAATGTTTCCAACATTGATAATAAGAACAATTTTTTACATTTACATTTATGCATTTAGCAGACGCTTTTATCCAAAGCGACTTACATTGCATTCAAGTTACAGTTTTTTTACATTTTATCAGCTCTTGCTTTCCCTGGGAAAGCTCATTTTTTATAATTGAGAACCAAAAATAATGGAGCACAAAATCAGCATATTAGAATGATTTCTGAAGGGTCATGTGACACTGAAGACTGGAGTAATGACTATTGAAAAATCAGCTTTGGCATCACAAGAATAAATTACTTTTTTTAATTATTATTAAACAATTACTAAGAAAACAGTTTTTATATTGTACAATATTACTGTTTTTACTGTATTTTTTATCAAATAAATGGTGAGCGTAAAGATTTATTTAAAAAACATAAAATATTGAATTATTGCAAACTTCTCACTGGTAGTGTATAAGTTGGCCATCATTTACTCATCGTCATGTCATTCCAAACCCACTTTTTTCTTTCTTTTTTCTCCCCATACAATGAAAGTGAATGGCAGCCACAAATGTCTGGGAATAGAGCAGCTTGGACTTTCATCTAAATATCTCTCTTTCCTTTCCACACAAGAAAAAGGGTGAACTGTCTTCTTGAGCTTATTGTGATCCCCTAAAATCAAAGATAAGTCTCATGAAAGTGATGCTCAAGCATATTTTACGAGATGGACTGTAAAAACTAAAAACAATCAACGCAGAAAGGATAACATTAACGCTTCTTCAATCCTTTCAAAGTACCGTAACCTTCTCCATCTCTTCAGCCCTCAGGTCTCGACTGTGGCCAACTACAATGCCATATCTGGAGTAGAATTAATTTGCGGCACAGTTGCTGTGTTTGTGTCCCTGTCCTTAGTTAACCCCAGCATCCCCTCTGTTTCTGCTATGCAATATTTACAGCTCCAAAATTTTATTGAATATTGATAAAATATCATTCACCAGTTTTAGAGTGTAGCATAATTTGTAGGACATAACTGGGAGAAGCACATTAAAGGCTGATATTCATGTGCCAATTTCATCATGACTGTTCTGGTACCTGTTCAAACACAGCTGGCATGAGCATTCTGGGAGATTTGTTCTTGTGTTTTATCTCTTGATACATTTATAGACAAAGCAGTGTAATGTAGTGTTAAATATTGAACAACTGTGTACAGTGTATAAAATGTATTAAAGGTGGCAATTCAATATGATTGATTAGGCTTCAGTCTTGATTTTCAAGAGCAAAATCTGTCTGAAAATGGAATTGCAATCAGTTACATTTATTTGAGTTTTTAATTTATGTAAATTAAATACTTGCATGTTTAATAACTAGTTTCAACTGCATTTTCCTCCCTACATATCAAGATGTATTGTTTAATAACCGTATTAATTAAGAGACTATGGGTTTTATTAAAGGGTTATATAGCAAGGATATATATATATATATATATATATATTATATATAGCAAGGAATCATTAAACTGATCAAAAGTGACTATCAAGACATTTTTTCACACAACATATAGGCCTATATATTTCAATTAAATGTTGCTCTTGTGAACTTTATTCATCAATCCTGTAAAAAAGGTTTCCACAAAAAATATTAAGCAGCAAAAATATTTCCAACATTGATATGAAACATTTTTAATAATTGAGAATCCAAAAATAATTGAGCACAAAATCAGCATATTACAATGATTTCTAAAGGAGCATGTGACACAGAAGACTGAGTAATGACTACTGGAAATATTTCATATTAAAATCAATGTAATATTACATTAATTTTAATAATATGAAATATTTTCAATATAATTTAAAATGAACCAGTGAAGGCAGAAAGGTGATTAAAAATATGAAAACCAAAAAAATATATATATCTGAAAACCTAAATAGGCTCTTAATTATTCATATACATTTCCAATCTTAAACGTATTACTTTAAGAATAAAAAATGGTCATAAACTTGAACTTAAGCAATATGGGATACTTTTTTTTTTATATATAAGATGGTGTTCAGAATTCATGGACATCTTATTTGTCAAGAACCCATTTTAAAGCTAATATCGCTTACAAAAAATATATTACATTTAACTAAATATACAAAGTTTATTAAGCGTTTCACTAACTCAGTCAATAAAAGAACACGTGCAGAAACATAGCACATTTTGGAGCGTTCGACAATGTAATGTCATGCAGCATAATGCTAATATAATACAAAAGGTTGCGTATTGCAAGCATTCAAGCGATAATATTTTGGGGGAAAATGGGTCCATTCACTCACATTCAAGTCAGAAGAAGACGAACAATACGTGCGGAACGGGACTGTTCTGTACTAGGGGTGGGCAGATCGATCCAAATATCGATAGTATCGATACCAACGTTGGTATTGGTATCGGATCGATACTAGCCTGATAAGATCGATACTTTCGGTTATTTTTTTCCTATACACTTAATACCTTGCTTAATACATTTATCAAAGTGTAGACATGTCTGTGGGCGTATATTCCGCTCTTTTCACATCTCGTATCCAAACATTACTGCTCCTCTCTGCTACGCTGGTTTGTTGTCATGCATCACGTGACTCAGCGGCTCCAAGCGGTAAGCGGCGAGGATACTTTTGGCTGCAGTGAGAGATAGAACGGTAGAACTCCGAGCTACAAAAGAAATGAAAAGGGGAGGAAGGAAATCCTTCACATAGTACACATTGTATATAACTGTATACCGAATTTGTCCTTTTTATGCAGTATCACTGTAAGGTGTATACTGAGTTTGGCCTTTGAATATTATTTCTTCATGCATTAAGCCACTTTAAATGTTTTCATTATAACAGTTTTCTATGGGAGTAAAATGCTTAACATGTAATTTAGCATGTTTTCATATATATTCTGGGCTCAGCTGCTTGCCAAATATTATATAAATTGTATACTGAATTTAGTCTATATTTATTTGGTCTTTATCACTGTCTTCCTCATTAACCATATTAAATGTTTTTATATTGGCTATCAATGAGAGGAAATGAAATTCAGCATGTTGCATTCATGTTCTGGGTTCATCTGCTTACCTGTACATACATAGTATATATTTTTATAAACTATACCGAATTTGGCCTATTCATATCACAGTTTTTTTTATTGCAATAATAACAAACAACTATTACAGTATGTATAAAATAAACAGAAAATACAGCACATACGAAAATCCTTTCAATAATAAACGAATTATGGTTTAATAGTTATTTTTCATACCACTGTCTTCATTCAATAAGCCACTTACGTTAAACTTTTCTTTGTAATGGTTTTCATGGAGGAAAATGCATAATGTGAAAACTTTGAGCGTTGCTTTCATATTCTAGGTACATCTGCTAACTTGTATATCTAGTTTGCAACATTAATAAGGTGTATACTGAGTTTTGTATTTTATGTTCTTAATTTACGTTATTTTTTTATAACTTTTTCTATGGGAGGAAAATACTTAACATGAAACTGTGCATTGCTTTCATGCTCTGGGCTCCTCTGCCTGCAAAGTCCTTTTAGAAAGGCAAATAATATCCACATAGCTTTAAGGTGAATATAATATTAGTCATATCAACATTAGTTATTGCAATTTTTAATTGTTGTTGGTCATTTAAATGTATGTAATTTTAAATGACAAGTATCGGAATCGTATCGGTATCGGCGAAACTGGCCCTGTATTTACTTGGTATCGGATCGATACCAAAATTTGCAGTATCGCACACCCCTGTTCTGTACTTCCCCGGATGCAACATTCTTAAATGGAAAAAGAGCGGAGTGCAGTGATTGGTTGGAATGATGTTTAAACTTGGCGTCTACGCTCCTTATAAGGTCTTCCTCCGACAAACCCCTTTACTCAATGTTTGTACGCAGGCCCCGCCCCCACCATTCATCTGTGTATGTGTGTGGCCGTAGTAAGGCATGCGCAGTACAGACGAGTGAAACGGACGGAATTCAAAGTTTCTGACGGTAAGTCCTTTGTTATTGTTACGAACTAGCAGTACGAATGTAGCATTTCGTTTTAATCGTACGTACTGCCAGTCCTGGAGTGTGTAGCGTGTTGTATGTGTGATGTTAGTGGTTTTACATCTCGGTTATTTACATCAACAATGGGGCTTTGCGCGGTTGGATGTGGAGCGTGGCATGGTCGCGTGCTAACGGGCTAGCTGTTATTGTTAATGGGACGCGCGTTTTGGCGCTCTCTCACTGTGTGAAAGTTTAGACGAACGAGACGGTAGCGTTCAACCCGTGTTTTAACTGAAATACCCTTCATGTGTTGTTTAGAAACAACTTAGCCAACGTTTGATTTCAGAACGCGTGTAAATGTTAATTTACGACAGATCTCCCTCCGCGTAACGTTGCCCTTTTTCTTTTGGTTTCCATAGATGCAAACATGGTGCGAATGAACTAATACAGAATAAACCAGAAAACGCAGTGTGTCATATAAGGCATCATTTCTCTGAATAATTATTTTGTAATGTATGGAGTCTTGAATGAGTGGCTTGTGTCCTGTTTGATGTGGTTATTCACGCGTTTGCATTGATGTATCAAGCGCGCAGCGTGCCTTGTGTCATGCACACAGATCGTCTGAGAGGTGTTTTTGAAAGTATTATTACCTTAATATTTGTATTCCAAATATGCGTTTTTGCTTTTCCGACATGAGGCGCACATTTAATTGTACTTTCGATTTTACAACCGCTTCTGCTGACACCAGCATCACCCCTGGTCACAATTCCTAAAGGAATTATCATAATTCGAAACGAATGCAACCAAATGTAACGTTAAATCGCTCAAGAATCCAATAAAGATTCGAAAAAGGGAAAAAAAAAGAAAAAATAATTTTGGTGTATCCACTAGACTAGAATAGATTAAATTCCTGTTCAATATTGGTTCCCAATTATTGTACAGATTCCATTATTATAATTTCTAGGATTTCAAATGAACTATTTTAGTGCACACATGCTGCTTTTGTGTATTTTTTTTCAAGTCCATGATCATGTGTTAAAGGTGGCTGTAGCGAAGGGCTTTTGTCAAACATCAAAAGTAGGTCATTGCAGCAGACGCGACAGATTCAAAGCAAGCGCGCACACGTTTCCAGACGCACGCTTGTGATTAAGCATTTTTGCGTAACTTCTACAACATTAATGAACAGAGTGAAATTGTCAAGTGCGAGAGATGAATTCCTGTGACCGCCCCCTTCAATCCCCCGCGCAAAACGTGCAGGAGATCTTTGTTTTAATGACGCTCTTCGTTCATGTCTAGAGCCCGTCAAGATGTTCGGCTTCCATAAATCCAAGATTTACCGCAGCAACGAAGGCTGTTGTATTTGCAAAACCAAGTCGTCCAGTTCTCGGTTCACGGACAGCAGCAGATATGAGGAAAACTTCAGTCTCTGCTTCGGGTGAGTGTTTCCTCCTGACACCGCTCCTGTTCCAAACATTCCGAGAGGAATGCTGGTGGAATTTCTCTCACAGTTTGGAGCCAGTCCTAATGAGAGCAGCCGAGAATCCTTTTAGAATCAAATAATATCATGCTGGATAATCCCATTGAATTAGAAATTCAATTTTTTTTTTTTTTTTTGGTAATGGGTAATACAATTTCAGTAAAATATTTGTTTATATTTTTATTTCTTAATCGGAGTAATCAATTCTGTCCTAGCTACTTCATTTTGTTTTTCATATTGTGGTATGTTTGGTAGTCTGTCAGAGGATCGGGTTGGAGACATCTGCAATGCTTGTGTGCTGCTGGTGAAACGCTGGAAGAAATTACCACATGGATCAAAGAAAAACTGGAACCATGTAAGAGACTTATGTTGTCTTCAATGGAATCATCCATTTCCTTACAGCCATGTGAGAATGATGTTATTTATTTTTCACCTCTAGGTGGTGGATGCAAGGGCAGGACCTGGCTTCAAGCTGACCAAACCCAAGAAAGTAAAAGATGGAAAGAAGAAAAGTAAACTGAAAAAGCTTCATAAATTCAAGAGACAAAGTGAGTTGTTTTTTTTTTTTTTTTTTTTTTTTTTTTTTTTTAAACACTGTGTGTGCACTTTAATTTGAAAGATTTAGTAATATTGAGGCATTTTTGTAAAAAAAAAAAATAATTTATTATTTTTCATGTCTTTTTTCTTTTGTTTTAGATTGAATTATTTTAGTACTTTGTATTAAAGTTAACGAAAATGAGATGCAACTGAAATATAAAAAATAATACACTTATACAAATAAAACTTGTATACACACACGTTTTGTAATATAAGTTTTATTTATTTTATATTTCAGTTGCATTTTCAGTTACTTTAGTATAAAGTACTAAAAATAAAAACTTTATAGACATTTAAAAAAATGACAAACATGCAACATATATTGTGTATATGTACGTGTGTGTGTGTATACAGTATGTTTGTGTATGTTTTTTTTTTTTGTTTGTTTAATAAAAGATTGTAACTTTAATTGGTAAAAGACTGTAACAATGCTATGGTTCATAAGTTTCCTTACTATACTCAGTGAAAAACTGAAATCTAATGAGACATTTCATGTAATTTTACAGTAAAATAGTTTTTGGAAGTGGAAAAATACATCATCTAGCTTTTGTAGATTGCATATTAATGTTTGCTGTCACGTCTTTACAGATTCAGATGCCCACAGCACCACATCCAGTATGTCTCCCTCTCAGTCTCCCAGCCACAGTAATCAGTCTGATGACGGGTCAGACATTGAGACCAAGCAGAGGCGTCCAAACCCATTGGGTTTCTCCTTTCTCGACCTGTCCTACTGGAAGAGGTATCGCTTACCTTCTTTTCACCAATGCGTGTTAAGAGATGTGCTAGTTGTTGAGCTGAAAAATAACACTTCTATTCAATGTTTCAGGCAAAAGGTGTGCTGTGGGATCGTCTACAAGGGGCGTTTCGGTGAGGTGATCATCGATCCTCGTCTCTTCAAGCCCTGCTGTAACAAGAAGCGTCCAGCTCTGGCATCCTCCTCAGAACCTCAGATCTCTCAAACACACCCTTCCCCTCTTCCAGAGGACACGAAGGAGGCATGGTGATCCAACTAAAACACCCTCCAAACTGTCTCGATGAGGCCCTCATAGCTTTGTCTCCAGTGGTAGACTCTGATATCTTCCCTTTGTTAGATTACTGTGTATGAGTTAAGTTTTCCCCTTGTTTTTGTATTTTTTTTTTTTTTTTTTTAATGACTTTTGTAAAATGTAATTTTTGTACCTTTTTTTTATATAACAGAAAAGGAGAAAAAATTGGGCATTAGGACATATTTATAGGTCTGAGTTAGAAAATGTAATGTAATCCATTTTTTATTACTGTAAATTTTTTTGAAGTTACCAGTGTTTTGTAAATATAATCTTATTTTCCATACCAGTGCACCAAAAGGCTTCTATTTGGCATTTAGTTTGACGGGTTACAGATGAATAATGTAAAGTGCTGTATTTAACATTATAGCCAAGGCATTAATGAGATGGGTGTACTTTTAAGCAAATACAATATTTTACTCAGCCTTGCAGTCTTCTGCTCTGATTCAAGTTCAACTGTGGTCTGTTATATCACACACATGCATTTACTGACTAGGATTCTTGGGCACAATATTCACAAAGTGAATTCACCTCAGCTTTTGGGCTGTAATCTGGACACGTGCTTGTAAAATCTCTTTTTCCTTCTGGTTTGGCATAAAAATGTTGCTCAATATTTAAAAACGGTTACGGGTTTGTAAATCTTTTTAAAACCAAGATGCAAAATATACATTATCTCAGAGTATTTAAACTGTTATCATTTACACAATGGCATATGAAAGCATGCATAATGTATTTGTAGGCATGATCAGTTATTTGACTGTTGGTGGTGTTTGTATTTTATTTTATTGTTGTATGAGAGTGTTATAATACAGAAAGTAAGAGATATTACTGATTGATGAATTTCCGACCAGGCTTTACACTGTGTTTTTACCACGTTTTTTCATGTTTCAATATTGTACACTAAAGGTAATCGAAGATGAAATTGTACAGTCTTTCAGCCTTGATGTATTGACTACAGCCTTTTGTATAGTGTTTTTTTTTTTTCTTTTTTTCTCGTTTGGATTAATTGAAATATGACAGAATTGCCTTTTTTGGGGAAAAAAAAAAATCTGTTTAGGCTCTGAAGTTCTCCAATATTATGGAGTTTGGATTTGGAGGTTCAAGACTTTGGTTGTATTTCAGTGTATTATTTGAATGAATGTTTGTTTTTATTCACCAGCAATACTTTGAGTCAGCATTACTGTTGGCTTCAAGCTCTTGTTCTTAAAATGCATGAGAGCAAATTCAAGATGTCGATAAATTTCAGGGAAAAATGTTTTGGACTATTAATGTGGCACATTCTCAGTCAATGTGCCTTACCAGAGATTTAGCTGATCATTTCATTACGTTAATTTGTCATGTTTAACTTATGCTATTTATTCAAAGCTGTCTGTACAATTAATGCTGTAAAGGAGTTTTTGTGCACTTTCTTTTTATACTTTTTGTAATATTACCATTGATAAAATTTTGTATCTCAATTTTCCTCACATTGGTATTTTCATAAAATTTTTAAAGTAAATATTTGTCTTGTTTGTCAGTGTTTTTGGTGTAGTGTTCAATATTTTTTTTAAATTGGGGGTAAAAAAGGAAAGAGAAAAAAATATATATTTTATTGTTTTAATAAGGACGTTTCCTATTATAAACTGCTTTCTGAACACTAGGTGGTGCCAAACTTGCATCTCTGAATGCACATTGAATCATACAGAGAGCGCTCTCATTAAAGTTAGACTTTATATTCATTTAACAGCAACCCCCCCCCCAAATATGACAACCTTTCAAAAATATAAAGCAATATATTTTATTTTATAAAGCTCCATTTACTGTATGTGATAAAAAGCACGTAATAAATTGTTTCCTAAACAAATTTATTTACTTTTATCATTGCACTAAATATTATTTAGAACATATTTACAGTTTTTTTTCACCCAATGTTAGAACAATTTTGGATTTATTTTATAGCATTTTTCTTAACGTTCTTTCCACAGAGCAGTGTCTTAACTGCCAGGAAGTTGATAGAGGCAATGAAAAGATGTAAAACACAACAAACTATTCTGGAATATAATTACAAAGGACATGTCAACACATTTAGAAATAAATATTCACATAATACTCCCATAATACTCTATGCCGATTCCCTTTAGCACCCCCTGCAGACCCCAGTTTGAAAATCACAAAGCTCCAAATGAGTAAAATAACAATAAAAAAAAGAACTAGAGTGAAGATTTGGTGTAGAATGGAGGGTCCACCTTCAAACTCCACTGTGTGATGTGACCGAACAGCTGTTGTTATCTTGTATTCACAATTTCGTCATTACTGTTGAAGCTGACCTGGATGGTGCCTTTTGATGAGCTGTGTTCCTCTTTCCGTGCTTGACACGTGAGAGTCAAAAACCACAAGAAGATAAAGAGACCTAGAGGGGAAATGGACAGTATTAATGCCAGATCAGATTGTTTTTAATCACGAGCTTCTGCTTCACATCACAAATGTAGGGCCAAAAACCTGACTCAAATCAAATAAATAAACAACTGGCACTTAAATATGCATTAAATCAATAAAAAAATCAACATTTTTAACTTTTTGAACAAATGGTCAGTCAAAGGACTTGCTTAATTATCAAAAATGGGGTTGAATGGTTGAGTTTGAAACAGTTAGTGTTACAATTTGTGCATAAATTGAGAAAATTAAATGAGCTCGTGTATTTGTCTTCCTGTCATGCTGTAGAAAAGATCCAAACCATTATTTCCCAGATGTCACAATGTTATGAACTTTAAAATTGTGACATCCAAGAAATAACACTTTTACATATGGCTGTAAAGAAACAACATGTAGCCTAGTAATCTGCATCCAAGCGGTCAAGACTGGTTAGGACCAGTTAGCCCTACTGGGAGATTCTGTAACTACACTATACTACAGCACAGGGCTTTAATAGACACAACAAAATATGACATTTTAATAATTCAAATATTTAATAATAATAATAATAATTGGAAATGCTAATTTAAACATGTTTTACAAATAAAGTTAATTTATAATTAATTAATTATTTTAATAATGAAATAATTTTGTGAATATTTCGCCATGTCTAAATGAAATGACCCGAACGTCGAGAGAATCCTTGCGCTCATTGGCTGCCGCCTCTGTAGATACTCTAGTAGCGCAGTAATCTAATCTAATGTAGGTTAGTGATGCAAAAACAGATAATAACACACTTATGATCATGCTTTACCAGCGGAAAAAAACGTGAGAATCAGCAAATCTACTGGAAGAAGAAGCAACGAAGTCCGACAAAAACAATAAAAGGAGCATAAACATCGGTGAGGCAAACACAAGGTACGATTTGATGACAAGTAGTGAAAATATGATGCCCAAGTTGCTTCTGTTTTAGTTGTAAAGGCAAGGCAATTCATTTTTAGTTTAGACCACTCTCTAAAGTTCACTAGTATCAGTGTAATTCATATAAAACTGAGAAATGATTATGCTGGACGTCTATGAATGGCAGAAACACCTTTGTTTCAAGTCAGTGGCGCTTGTTGAAATGCAGTTTTTCTGTAAAAGGTGTCATTATGACTATTTGGTCTGAGTTTTCATTGCATTTGCTAATTACTAATTTAGCAACTTTTGTTGCTAGATTTAGCAACTTTTCAGAGTATCCAAGCAACTTTTTCTCCCAAAAAGCACCTAGCAACAAATGTAGCTATTGGTAAAATGTATGACTCAAAGTATAAAAAACAAGAAAAAGCCATAAAAAGCACACATTTTCCCTCTAAATTACACAAAAAGAGGCAACCATTGAACATGCAGCCAGCCAAGCAGTCTGGATAGTAACTGTTCATTTATGATAGGCCTGCACCTTGTTATTAGCTTGTAAGTGTTGATCAGTTAGGTACACTGTAAGAAAAAAAATGTAGAAAAACGGAAAAGATTCTGGTCATTTTCTGCCAGGACATTATCCATTACATTTTCTGTAACTCTAAAACAGAACAAAATGCAACGCATAATTAAAAATACAGGTAAAAATTCCTTCATATAACACAGTATATTGCTGCTTAACATACACTGCATACACTGTTACATACACTGCTTAAAATGGTAACTGCTTAGAATAATAGTTAATAAAATACATAACTAATTATTTTTACTGTATGTATTTTGAAACTAAGTGGTACCTATTCTAATATTACGTGGTATGTAGGCTATACGACAATCTTATTTGCAAGCGATTTAGCAAAAACGTACATTGTGTAGGCCTACTTTTTAAACACGCTAGGTTATTGTTTCAATCCAGATGCTCGGTTGAGACTGTTGGGTTAGGAAGCTGACTTAATTTGACCCAATTTGGGTTGATATCAGTAATAAAAGTAACCCGACGGTCCTGGGTTAGGGACAGTGTTGCCAAGTCCGTGGTTTTCCCCCTCGAAACACGATTGGGCTAGTTTTGAGTGAGTCGCTGCAGCCTGTGTAGCACAATGACGTACTGGACTATATCCACTACGTAGTGGATGTTTTACATGCATGCGCTGTATAGGTCTCAAATAAATTCATATTTTTATTTACATTTAATCATTTTGCAGACGCTTTTATCCAAAGCGACTTAGTCTAAGTGAAGTCTGCGCAGTACATGTCGCAAGGGTTTTTGACCTACATTACATTACGGTGTAAAAACTTTAATGTCTAAATTCATCCACAATGTTTTTGTCTTTACTGGCGAGTTCAAAGCTTCTTTTTTTTAAGCCTGTATTTCATATGTTATCGCCAGGATGCCCACATCAGTGCTGTATCCATTATTATAAGGATACAATAAGAACTGTAACATGATTGATATGCAGACATTGCGCTGTAAATAGCTAAGATATACATCATTCTGACAGAGTTAGCCTAAATGTCTTTTTGATTGTTTCCATCATGTTTATTTAAATTTAATTGGGGATATTAAATTAATGGCGATCCATTTTGTTTATTTAGATTTTTATATTATTCTAATATAGCTATTACAAACATTTTCAATAGGCTAATAATAATAATAAAAAACATTACATTTATATTAAGACTTTACCTAGCTAATAACGCCTCAGTCACTGTTGTCATATTGTGTGATTTTAATTAAAAAACCCAAATTTCAAATAATATTTGAATTAAATAAAACAGTCACCATGTTTATTGATATATTACCTGATATATAATGTATGACCTACTGTATAAACAATCGTTTTAGAGCAATTTGTTGTAGCTACTTACCCTGTAACTACATGGAATACGGGAGGAACAAGGTGGGCTTAAACACAGAACAAGTGTATATTTGCACAGTAATTACAGAGAAAAATATTGCACTAGTTTTAATTTAATTGTTTGATGGCCAAACTAAATCCTTTTTTCTTTTCTTTTTTTGCTATAAAAACATCACAGTATACATCCACTGAAATACAAATGTTGTGTAATGCATTTTTTTCTGCGAACAGCTGGAAAGAGGTAATGATGTTTTAAGCTGCATTGAACCTTTATGGTATATAATGCAAAGTTATTTGGTGATAGTGGTGGTGTTGGGAAGTTGCTGGTGTGACTCAGCTGAGATCGAGGATAGCTTTCATAAGGTAAGCTGACTTGTGAATTATAAATCATAGCAGAAACTCATTAACTCATTTCACTAGATGTCCAGTTTTGTTGTTCAGTAATCATCATGTTTCCTTTAATAATAGAATGCTTAAAAAGACCTAGGCCTATTATAAAATACCAGTATAAAATTATACAAAGGTCTTTCTAAATCACTCCTAAACATAAGATTATTGTTTAGGCCATACCACATAATATTAGAATAGGTACCCCTTAGTTTCAAAATACTTACAGTATAAATGATTTTACAAATTTTACAGGTTGTTACCCCTTTATTCCCCAAACGTTGCATATTATTCCCCTATACCTACACTATAATTACAAAAATGTTACGCTGCAACGCTGCAGTTTACTTACACGGTTCTTTGCAGATTGCATATCTGGTTGTTACCCCCTTATTACTAAAACGTAACACATTGTTCCCTTATACCTACACGTACGTTCTTTATACACTATAATTACAGAAACGTACACTGTAAATTAAGTATACTTACATAGTTCTTTGCGGGTTGTAATCTAAAGCGTTACCAAATATTGTGTTGAGTAATCTTCATTGTGTGTGCTACGCAGTGACAGTTTTGTGTTTGCAATTGCACAATGACAATGCATTTAGCAAACTTTTTTGCAACAAATCAACCTGCCTTTAGTAACTTCCCCTGAAAATGACTTAAATTACTTTTAGTGGATCGGGTCTGCCTCAATACCCACACTTGCGGTTTTGGACATTTGAGAACATGTGGACGTGACAGAAGTAAGTGGCAGGTCTGAAAAATGCTAAAACTCAGAGCCTTTAACTGACATAATCTCTAATACTGCATCGGAGCTGAATTTGAGGCAAAGCGTATCCAATCATTCATTATTAGGGACGGGCAAATCAATACTCAGCCTACTTATTTGGGTTTCTACTTTCAAATGATTTAAGTACTTTTTTATGTATTTGTTAACTTTTTATGGATATGTGTATTTTTGTAAAAGCTCAGAGCCCTTAACTAGCACTAAATCCACACTATATCTAATACTGGGTTTCTGCACCACTTTCAAATTATTTATTTGTATTTTTGTAAAAGGTTTGCAACTACTTTTTATCACTTAATTAGAAGCACAACTAAATTGTATCATATAGGGACTGCTAAACAGAAATTTAGAAGTTTATTTAATTTTTTGCCATTTAATGTGTAAATAAAGCTCTGTAAAAACTTTATTTACATTTTCAAACCACTATGTTGTAATGCTATACTATTAATGCTATACAAAGTTTTGTCTCCCATATCTAATAGTTTTCACACCAAAGTACTTTTTTCCTGCTTCCAAAAAGTGATGGGACAGCAGTGTTAATGAAAGTGACAGTTAATATGATTGTACCCAATTAACACATGCTTTTGTTTCAAATAACACTGTAACAAATTCTTACCCTGTAAACTGTTGAGAATGGTGAAAACATAGAGCGCTGGGAGACTCAAGGGGCCATAGGTGGAGAAAGCCAGTACCCAGGGCACTCCCAGAACACAGCTGAGCCCGAGTAGAGACACCCATTCTTTCCATGCCCTCCTCCGATGGTCTTTAATCTGAAGAGTTTGTGATCTTAATTTGTGCATCTTAACCAGCACCACCCCCAGCATAACCATGTTAAAGAGCATCACCAGCCCGAGATAACCGTTGACAGTAATGTAGCTCACTATCTGTGTGTTTATCCAGCATCTAAACGAGAAGAAGCCAATGAAAACACTCCTGTTATAGGCTTGAGAGATGATGGAGAAGTAAAATTGCAGTGCAATATGAATAGATTGACCTTACAGAGGTGTTATTGTTGAGTTTTCTTCACCCGTGTAAAAAGTATATTTGCCATACACTTTAGTCACACCGCATATTATCACTGTAATTGTGGGTACACCTACAGAAAAGATTAATAAAATTAAACAAGCTTATAATACACGTTTAATTTAAATGTAATTGTTATTTAAAGGTCAGTTCACCCAAAATGTCATTATTTACTTGCATTTCATTTTTTAACATTTAAACAATAATTAAACCGCTTAAATATTCAATCTCTGAATGTGGGCGGGAATTAAACACCCCTTCCCACTAATTGGTCAACCAAACATTAAAACGTGCTGTCCTCAGTTGTTCCCCAGTTCCACGCAACAGAATAATAGTTCTCCACTGCTACAGTTGCAGGGAATCTTAATGTGCTTATTACAAATATATTTCATATCTACATCTAACGAATGGCTTGACACAAACCATATTGGGGCAAAGCCTAGACAAGGCTGTGTAGGCATAAATTCAGCAACCGAGCCTGAGAAATATTAGTTTATCTCATAAATATGAATTTACTAAGCATTTGCACCCACAACTACCCCCTAGCCTACATCTCTGGCACATCTCCTGTTTTATTTAGCTGATCAGCTATCAAAATCTGTGTGGCAAAGTTGTGTGACTCACTGGACAGCGTCCGTTCTTTGTTAAAGTAACGACCAAGCGGCCAGCGGCAGACCATCAGGCTGATCATAGCCATGTTTGATCAATTTAGCCTTCTCAAATCATCACGACTTGCCTAAAATAAAATCTATAGATATACTAAAACAGTTCAAGCATATAACAATGTTTAAACGTTAAACCTAGATAAATGTGCGCTGCATTCTAGTTTGTGCGGAGAGTGGAAGTTAAAGCACAGGACATGGAGGCACCAGCGCAATCAACTTACGCCGTAATTTTTGCTCATAAAGGTAAGAGTAATACATCATTCGGAACTGTAAAGGGTCTACTTTTATTTGTGTGCACTCACAATATCAACAAAACTTTTTATAAAATATAGAAAATAATTTTATAAAATAAAGAAAACAATGATGCGCCGTCTCGTCTAGAACAGGAGCGCTTCACAAAAATTAACTGAATGTCAGCGAATACATGCCTCACAGACATGATAAATATATCTACAGAAAGCTTTAAATGACTACTTAATGAAATAAATCAAATTGAAAACAAAAACTCTTTCATTATAATCATAATTATAATCCGTGAAGATGCACTTCTCTCTAAAGGCTCGTCTAATGAGGAGATGGCGAGTCAGGATCATCATCTTCATCTTTGCGACACTGACACAGAAAAAACTAGTTTATTAGTAAATAATTCAAATATCGCCTTACAATTTCCCCCCGACACATTCATGGTAATTACTTTTGCTGGGGCTTTGCAGCAAGCTTCAGCCTATTGCGTGCATTTGAACGCAGAACTCTGTTGCTGCGGGACTCTAAACACCGTCGAGCTGCTCTTGACAGTCGCGACACGGTCTCGTGTTGTTTCCACCAGCGCGGCAATTTTTTTTCATCACTAATTGATGGATGTCTAAAACATAAAAATAAGGAGAAGCCTAAAACAGGCCCGAGGCTGGCCCGCGTCTGAACCATGACATGAAAATTGGCCCGATCGAAGTCCGTCCCTAAAGGCGTAAAAAAGTCGGGGCCCATCTAAAATGCAGGGCTCTAGCGTTCCCCTCGGTAGAAATCACGTTTCCACCTCAGGCCCCCCCCTCATCGTCGGGCCCTTAGAATCGTCCTAACTCCCACCCCCCACCCCCCTTACGGCACCCCTGATTAGGAGTGTCAATGGTCTATTTCAGAGATAGGTGGCAGTAATGCACTTATAAGACAACGATCCGCCGTAAAGCAAGAAGAAGAAGAAGACGCGTCATGCACCAGCTGTTGTGTGAACGAGCTCAGGACAGTTGCACCGGGGGGGTGGGGGGGGGTGGAAACGTGATTTCTACCGAGGGGAACGCTAGAGCCCTGCATTTTAGATGGGCCCCGACTTTTTTACGCCTTTAGGGACGGACTTCGATCGGGCCAATTTTCATGTCATGGTTCAGACGCGGGCCAGCCTCGGGCCTGTTTTAGGCTTCTCCTTATTTTTATGTTTTAGACATCCATCAATTAGTGATGAAAAAAAATTGCCGCGCTGGTGGAAACAACACGAGACCGTGTCGCGACTGTCAAGAGCAGCAATAGGTAAATGGCGATCAGAGGTAAAAAACAATATAAATACTGTTCAGATTCTTAATTTGGTTTTGTCTGTGTATGTTCTTTTTTTTCTCTCAAAGCTATGAGTACCATTGACTGACATTATATGACTGACAGACTGCAACGGTTTGAGTTAAAAATCTTTGTTTGTGTTCTACTGAAGAAACAAAGTCACCTACATCTTGGATGCCCTGGGGGTAAGTAGATAAACATTAAATTTTCATTTTTGGGTGAATCTATCCCTTGAATTCAGTACTCGTGCATAGTCTGAGAGGCGCTTTTCTGTATCTGTGATTCAGGTGTATGTGGTCAGAAAACCGAACCGAATTGAATTCTCTTTCGCATTGTCACTTTTCTAATTTATCAAATGTCTTCTTTACTCTTACTCCCAGATGCTGAAATTTTTGAACGTTTTATGTGATGTGCGGCAAGTGCATGCTAGGTTATGTCCCGCCGGATAGATCAGTACAGCTCAAATGTGGTCATCTACCGTTCCTTCCAATCAGGAGAATTCGTTCTGGGTGGACCTCTTCCCAAATCATCCCTCCCAATTTTTTTTGTCTCATTTTTATTCGTTGATGAAAATGTCAATAGATTTTCATCATAGTTTTTGTCATTCAAAACAAGTTTTCATTTCATTAGTCTCGTTTTCGTCAGTAAAAAAATGGCATTTCCGTAAAATTGATGACAAAATTGAAAAGATATTTGGATTCTAACAGTATTACCGCCAGTAGGTGGCCGCAAGTCATGGTGTTAATGAACGAGTCATCCATTCAACCGATTTGCTCAAAACACTGATTCATTCAGGAATAAAAATCAAGTGCCTCTCTATACTATTGGGTCATTGAATCACTCACTCAAATAATTCATTCAAAGACTCATTCAGGAACAAAACACCACTATGTGCACTATGCTGAGAGTCAGTCGCACAGCATGCTGTTTAGCTGGCAATTTTCGTTCTGTGGCACTGCTTTGGAAGTTTAGCTGGCAAAGAAAAAAAAACATTTGTTTGATATCAATTAATACTCAATATTAGATGTAGGTTGGAGGGTAGTTAGTGCAGATGCACAGTAAACTCATATTTATGACATAAAATAATATATTATTGCGTATGTTGCTGAATTTATTCCTACACAGAATTAAGCCTTGTTAGGCATTTCCCCGGTATGGTTTGTGTTAAGCCATTCGTTAGTCTGGTTGTTTGAAGAGAAAGAATCATAGTTGAAATAAATGCGTACAACAGTAGCAGTGGAGTATTATTATTCTGTTGCACGGAACTGGGGAACAACTGATGACGGCACGGTTTAATGTTTGGTAATTTAATTAAATGTACAGCCCGAATTTTGTAAATTTTGCCAAATTTCGAGACATTTCCTGTTATACAGTAAATTAAATTTTTTATGACTAGATTTCACAATTCCATCCACGTTTTCTGCAATCATAGGGCCCTAGATGAGTAATGCAGAAATTATATACAGTATCTACTATTGATACAAAAATGTGAATTTGAACTCACCCCATCCCACAAGACTTAGTTTAATCAGGTATCTCTTGATGTAGATATTGAAGACCCGCACCAGCAGCAGGTACAGGTGGAAGCCCTCGATGGCTGTCCAAGTGAAGGTGGCTAAAAGGCACCAGTGTAGGATAAGTCCTAGAGCTTGGCACACTGAATCAATGTCTCTGTGGCCTGAAAACCACACGCTGCACAAGAACGAGATGTGCAACAAGAAAAGGGAGCCTGAGAGCTGCACATGAATGATGATTGAATGCTCACATTGCTTCTTCCTGTGGGGAGAATGGTGAGAGATATTACCTTTTTATATCTGTACCACAGAACATCTCATTCTGAAACTGTATGAGAAATCTGATTTAAAAATGAACTTACTTCTGACACAGAAACATAACGATCATTAGCGCTGTAAATGCTATTGAAAGGGCAGAGCCAATGTATGAAATGTAGCTAAGAGGGACAATATGGGACACTTCAGGAATTTCAGGATTCTTTCAGAAACAATGAGGACAAAAGAGGACATTCAAATGAGTACTGCTAAACAGCCAAGTTTAATTTGAAAGTGAACATTTTAAAACAAAAAATGGTGACTGAAGAGCATCACATGATAAATGCACTTACAATGAGCACTGCAAAAAAGCTCAGATGATTACAACTGCACACAAAGTCTCCGTTGTCGATGGTAGTCTTACAGCCATCAGTACTCCAGTTACCTGATAAACAGACACACATACATACACTAAAACAAAAAAGTCAAAGCAAAAACATTGATTCAAATGAGAACTGTAATATATAACCAGTTTTGGGTAAGTTACTCCAAAAAAAGTAATCCACTACAAATTACTAATTCTTTAAAATTGTGATTTGATTACATTACTGATTACTGCATTTAAAAAGTAATTAGATTAATTACTTTACTTTCAAGTTTACTTTTCTTTTCAAGTTATCAAACCTAAAAAATACACTACAAATTTAAACTCATAGTTCTTTCTTTCTTTTTGGTTTTGTAAAATAAAGAAAACAAATAGGGTGCGCTTTTTGCATTCTCAGTCTCTGTGAATATAAACGAGACTCGAGTTCCTGAAACGAGTCACTAAAATGAACGAAAATGACATGAGAAATATATCTAAAGAAAGCTTGAAGTGTCTATTTTTAAATTAAGTAAGTCATGTCGAAAACAAATATTCTCTGATAAAATAATCTGTATGAAACCAACGCGAAGTACAGTCTCTCCCGTCTGAGCTAACCTATAATATGATCACGCACATAGCGCACTATACGATAATCATCCACGCAAAAAAAACCGCGAATATGTGAACGACCACATCACCTCTGTAAACAAAGAAAGATTCATCAAGTTCATCTAGGCTACTTTTCGTTTTTTGGAAGAAGATGCGCTGTGAGGAATAAGCCTTGAAATTACCTCAGAAGAAGAATGCGATGCGACACGGCTTAATCCAGTGGAGGATCTCATTCTCATAAGTCATTTATTTTTTACTTATATTAGTGTTACAGTGACATAAACTTGTACACATTCACTTGTTGAACTTTTCCCAAACTACAATGCCAGATTAAAATATGTGAAATTGAGTGCAACATTTTGAAACATGATAAGCAACCTTTCATTGCATCTAAATGTTGTAGGACTCGTCTGCATTTTAGCTCGCAATCTTCGGTGATTTATTAAAGGGCATACTGACATGCAAAACATGATTTTTACTTCATATTTTTTAACACTGCATTTGTAACGTAATTTTATTGACATTAGTAACTGTAATCAAATTACATACATTTTAAATGTAACGCATTACATTACTGTGTAACGCGTTACACCCAACTCTGTATATGACATTGGTTTTCACACTTATTATAACAGTTAAAAAATATGTGGGTCGGTTTTTCACACAGTTTTTCGCCTCAACTTCAGGCCAGCACAAGTGACACCCCCCAGTTTACCATTCCAGCAGGCCTCTTCTGTAATTCGTTCTCAAATGAGTAAATTAATTTCAAATTTACTGACAGGGTTGATGTAATGTAGCAGTTAGGCTTAAAGTTAGTAACCGTAAATAACTATATACTTTGCAAGGTTGTGACCACGTTTTGTGGATTGGTGTAATAGTTTTTTTTTTATCATTAATTTGAATATCAATCAATTAAATTGAGGGGCTGCATCCAGCCTGGTACTTTGGACCTGAGGTGGGAAAAAAAGTTTCTTGAAAGTTTATCAGAACTGTCGAAATGAACACAAACACACACAAATGACACCGTCTGGGAATGACCTAGATTCTAGAGGATAGTACATTTGTTTTGTATTCTAATAATTAAGTATTTTAAGCTTACAACAGCCATATTTTTGGCTCTGAAAATGGCAGGAAAATCATACTGACCTGTGCCATTTTTATCAAGATGCCAGTAGACACAGATTCCATTTTCATTCTGCAATAATAAAAGCACACTTTTACAGAAGTGAGAATCGGTGACTGACAAACAAAATCGAGAAGGTCATCACATTATAGTGTTATGTGAAAGCATCTGACCTGATTGGTGTTTATGAATCTTAGCTGAACAGGCTGTGACAGATTGTGAATTTCTTTCACACCAAGCCAAACTCCCAACACACTTTGCCCATGCAATATTGGGTCTGATTCATTTGGGTCATTTCCCTTCTGTCAACACCACAATTACAAATGAGCCGAAGAAGAAACCACAGGTTTATGAAAGAGAAATGTTGCCCAAAGAAGATAAATTCACATTTGACAAGGCTTTAAGGGACAGACATTGCTTCTGTGTACCTTGATGTCTGAACTACCGCTGACCCTGAAGAAAGTCTCGTTGAGAAGGGACACTATCAGATTCACTTCTCTATCATTGTTTCCCCCACGTCTATTTCTGCTCATTTGTAATGCTTCCTTGGAGATGTTGATTATATATCCTTTTTCTGTATCCAGTGTTGCCTGCAAAATCAATCCAGTATGTGACTTAATTGATCTTCCTGTATTAGTAAAAACCAAGTTCATGTGTCTTACACTTTATAACTTCTGTTTATTGTTTTGACTAAACACTATTATTGTTGTTAGACATTTGTCAATCAGGCCATTGTCTAATTAGTCATAATATGTATTATTATTTATAGAATAGCTGATTATTATTATTATGTATATGATGGTACTATTCAAACATGGACTTTGTCATGTGGATTGTGTAGAAACGTCTGTTAAATCATGATTAAGAAGCACTGATATTTAGTCTTACCTCTGAAGAAGAAATTCTTTTGAAGAAATAGTTTGGTAGGATGAGACGGGTTTTCGAAATGAAGCAGTGTCTCATTTGCTCTTCTATACACCTGTTGAAAAATATACTTACATTTAAACATTGGAAAATGTTAACTAAGCATTCCATTAATAATAATTAATTTCTGATATCAAACATTTCAAAACTTTTTACTTGTTACAATATTTGTGGATAAAACAGCCTTACCCTGGAACATCTGTATGTGAAATGCAATTGTCTGTAACCTGATGACATGGCATCTCACCTACAGAAGATGATGACATATAATGGTGTCTTTTGAATCAATTTGAACTCAAACCATATAAAATTCAATCAAATAGTCACAAGGATTTATTAAAGCAATTAGATTTTTAATAAATTAGCTAAGAACTTTACTGTTACAAGATGGCGGCAGGTGCATTAGGCGTTGTCACAGCTCTCTTAGTTTACAGTCTGCTTTTTAACTTTTTAAGTCCTATTACAGGGCTCGAAATTGCGACCATTTTGGTCGCATATGCTCCCGAAATGTAATCTGTGAGACTCCAAAATATATTTGGGAGCATTTGTGCGAGTGCAAATAATTGTTGTGGTGCGACCTCCACGGCTCTCTGCTAAACGTTCGCGAATTACTGCACAGCATGTGCCACGTGACAGGGAGCTAACTTGGAACTAGGGGTGTGCGATATAACGATTTTTGATCGTGGACGATAAAAATGTCTCCACGATCTGCTTTTGAAGAAATATTGTAGTATCGTGCTACAGCGCACATTCTTTCAGTTGCAGTTCTGGTGCCTCCGTCTGTATGTACTGTACAACGCCACATCCAGTCAGTGTTAACTCAGCGGTAGAGTTACACTCACGAAACACTGCACTTATTCACAATCACAAAACTACATTATTTGCGTGTTTTAAAGCCTTGCCGGTTAAGCTTTTCATTCACGCGCTGGTCTGACTTGAGCTTTTTCTGAGCCCGTGCACCTGAAGCGCGCGAACTGAAAAGCCTGTCTAACAGCGCCTGATTACTGAACTAAGTTATCTTTTGAGCTAATAAATAAATTGTATAGGAGAGATAGAGTTGGTTCTAAGGGAGGTGGAGTTATGATTTATGTGAAAACTGGCACCGTAATGAAATCGCCTGGGCGAATTGTATAGATTTGGAATGTATTGGTCGGAACCTTATATTATCACCACAGATGTCTTTTGTATTAATTGTAATTTATCGTCCACCATCTTCTAATATTAGTTTTTAGGAAAATTTGAAACAATTACTAAAGCAGTGTGATTTCAACAAAGAAGTTATTATAATGGGAGACTTTAATATTAATTGGGATGATAAAACCGTCAGAAAGAATCTCAAACAGATAACTGACTTCGATCTGAAGCAAATGATTAATGGGCCTACAAGAATAACTAATTCAACAAGGTCTTAAATTGATTTAATTTTTAGTAATCGAGCAGAGAGAATTTTAAACACTTTTAATATGTTAACAGGCCTTTCTGATCACAATTTGATTTTAGTGGCCAGAAAATTATCTAGCAAGAGATTCAATTCATTCATAAGGAAATATGACTCTTAATGGCATTCCAAAACGTAAACTAGATGACTTCAGAAAGGCAGTCCATCAGATTGAATGGGATGATTTATTAATCGGAAAAGATCAGGACAAAGACAGTCAAACATTCTCCAAAAAATTATGTTATGGAACAAGGTGGTAAAGACCTTGAGAAAAGCAAAAGCTGATTTTTTCCTGAGAATAATTAATGAGGCTAGAGGTAATTCTAAAACAATCTGGAATAAGTTGAACTACTTAAAAGGTGATAAAAAAAAGATAGGTCATCACTTGAATTGATGGTTAACGGGAAGCTGACCAACAATCCAGCTGATGTAGCCGAAACACTTAATTATTACTTTGTTGACTCGGTAGTCACAATTTCACAATGTTTTTCCCCTAAGTATTCAGAAGTTTATACAGTTAATACAGTGGAACAAGCCCTTACTCTAAGGGCAGTCTCTGAATTAGACGTCACAAGAACAATTACATCTCTTAAACCATCCAGAGCAAAGGATATTTTTGGTATGGATGTGATAATGTTTAAAGAGCTTAGTGAGTCGTTAGTTAATCCTATCACTAAAATTATCAATCTTTCAGTTTCTCAGGGGATGTTCCCATGTGCTTGAAAGTCATCTGTTATTGTGCCTATATTCAAAAGTGGTGACCCTCACTCTGCTAGTAATTACAGACCTATTAGTATTTTACCTATAGTCTCAAAGGTTGCAGAGAAATTGATGGCTGCACAAATCACTAATTATTTAAATAATAGTTATTTTGCTTTACATCCAATGCAATTTGGCTTCAGAGCAAACTACTCAGCTGAGATGGCAAATTGCTACTTCACTGAAAAAGTCAAGTCTCTATTAGATAAAGGAGGGGTCGTCGGGGCTGTGTTTCTTGACCTCAGGAAGGCCTTTGACACTCTAAACCATAGAATTATTTTGTCTAAATTATTAAGTTTTAATTTCTCTCCACATACTTTAAGATGGATCGAATCATACTTGTCAGGTCGCACACAGTATGTTACACTTTAAAAAACGCTGGGTTATTTTTCAACCCAAATGCTGGGTTGACACCGCTGGGTAAGGACGTTGGGTTGTTTTAACCTATTTTGGGTTGAAAATTAGTCTTCATCATAACTAGCGGGGCTGGGTTGGGAACGCGGACCTGAAGGAGAGCACGCACGTCACGTCAACATCGGACGACACCAGTGCGAGAAGCCGCCATTTTCTCAGCCTGAAAGAAGCGAGAAGGATGTGAAAGACGTTATGGTAAGTAAAGATTAAAAATGTAAAGTATCCTTCATTGTTTGTGTCCCGGAGTATTTTGAGGTTTTATGGAAGGCGGAAATAGTCCGAAAAGAGCTTATATTGAAAAATACACGGACGCGGTTTTCGCCTCAGAAACGGAGGTCTTAACGGCCTCTTTTACTGGACGGAAGAGATACTTTTAATATAACAGTTAACGTCCGTGAGTGTCTTATGTCATATTTACATAATATTTTACAATTCTGCACGTTTTGAGGTGTTAATGGACGGTTATTATGTTAATTCGTCATCTTATTTTTCGCGGTTAAACTCAATGTACGTTAGTTTACTAAAGGAAACGGCGTTATGTAATAAAGACTAACGTTAGCATAATTATTTTGAGGCTGATGATTGTTAAAAGTAATGTTTTGTATGTAATATTTCAGACTTGTTGAGCTTGTCTTCATTGTGCCCGCGCCGGGAGTTAAGGACACAGAAGCCTGCGTGTGTGAGGAGGAGATTTTTCAGCTTCTTCAGAAGAGAGGGAAAGACGGTTTTAAGGCAAGTAAACTTCATAATTCCATCCATTTATCTTTTTATTTTTACTAAGACTAAAACAATGTTTGTTTTTGTAGATGTTGAAAGCCAGAGACATATGAGAGCATCATTCTTTTGAGATTGATGAAGTGTTTGATTATAAATGTTCTTTGTTCCTCCTGTTGCTTGAAATTCTGATGTATAACGTTGATACTGTTCATATTTATAAAACATTCATTCTTATTTATTAACTTCTTTTAATTGTTTGGAAGAAAAACTTCTTTTGTGGAGAGGCATTGTCTAGTAGTTCAAATAATATTATTTAGAAGCAATATATTATTAGTATCAGGTATATTCAAATTTTTCAAACTAGAATGTTTATATAGTTGTAAACAGATTAGAAGCATAAGGTCATCTTTTGAATAGATAATTATTTTAAGAAATAATTTTTTGTGGGTTTTCGAATTACTTCTTTTGATGCAACTCATATACTTTGATAAATATTTTAATTTAAACATTGTAAATGTTTACTAAGAAATCAAATATTATTTTAAGGACAAGAAGCGTTTGTGAGTTGTGCAATTTTCTCGACTTCTTAGAGACCGGGAAAGCCGTTTAGAAATAACTTTTGTACCTATGAATGTCTTTCCTAAAGTAAATGTATGTTTGTTTTTTGAATAAAGCCAGAACCATAAAGCTTCATCTAATGTATCAAGGATTATTTTTAGAAAATAAATTTTTATTGCTAGACTTTACTTCAATATGCGCAGCTCATTGGTTGTGCACACTATTTAGTTACCATCTGTTTTAGCTTTTTAATCCATACAGGCCAAATTGGACTGTTTGATTGAAGTCACATTTTGTCTTGCTATCTCAAAATATTTGGAATTAAATTTCGTGCCCATTGTTTGTGACCTCAAAGCTTTTGTGTCTTTGACGAATTAATAAGCTTGTCTCTACAATGTTATTGTCTAGGGTGTCAAATAATCGTTTTTATGTGAATAAAAATGTCACATCGTAATCAGCAATATTTATATTGAGCTAAACCAACATTTTATTGGAAGTCTGGTCTCAGCAAATATTCCAGCTTCAATGGTTAATTAGGTAATTAATTTAAATGCCAAAAATTAGCAATTTGAAACAATGATGGTAAGTTTAAACTTGCTGTCATTTTCATTACACGCTTTTACTTGCACCTTTCATCCATGGAATTTGGAGCGACAAAGTCAGACTGTTTAAGTTTATAGACTAGCTTATGAAAGAATAAATTTATTAGACATATTAATCCTCACTAGTGTGAGTTATAGCATTTAGAGGAACGTGGACGAATGAAACCTGGCAATGTTAATTTGAAGATTCTCTAACCTATCTTATACAGATGCTTTTATTAAAATGTTTATGTTACATTTTAATATTATTTTTAAGGTATTTTTTTTTATTCATATAAGAATTCAAAGAGTTATAATGGGAGATTTAAAATAATTGGCAAACCGTCACAGAATTAAAAGAACTGACTGGACTGAAAAAGTGATGGTACAACGAAAAGTTCCATAGTGAAATGTGTTTATTTTTCAATCCAGTGCACAATTAAAACTTTAATATGTACAAACTTTCAACATTGATTTAGGCATTTATTGTGCAGAGTTCATTGGGTTTTAGGATTACTCTAATGGCATCAAAAGTAAGATGATGAACGAGTGCAGTCACTCAGCTTTTGGTGACTTATCAATTTCTAAAAATCATAAATTGCAGTTTCAAAAATTATGTTATGGAACAAGCGTAATTTTAATTTGAAAAACTAATTTTATCGCATTCATTGTTGTAGAGTGTTTAACATCATTAAATGACTACCTATGCTTCAAAACGTAGTCTATTGAATAAATCATGTTAAGGAGGTTTATTCCACATATGCCGAACATTATTATTACTTTATAACTGTTGTCAATTATAATGTTTTACCCATATATTAAATTATACATAAAAAGTCAATTGACTTATGTTAATTAAATGAATTAATGTACATTAAATTCTGTACTTAAAATCCATAGCAAGAATTTCTTGGTAATGATGTTATTTTGAGTTTTGTATGTTTTTAATATCATTATATTTATACTTTCTTTGTTCTGAAATGGATTTTCAAATTAAAGTTTGTATTTAATCTTATTCAAATGGTTACTTTTAACTGCAATTAATAATCCTAACATATTTACAACGTTCAAGGGTTAAGAAATTATGGCTGTTTATAAATATTAAAATGGTTATTTTCTTTTTACCAATGCAATTTGTTCAAAAAACCCAAATTGGTATTGCAAATCTACTTTTAAATGTAAATACATTATAAAGCTCCGAACTTATCATGGTGTCCCAAGGAGCTTGACTCTTACATAAATTTTTTGCTCATTATAGTTTTATTTTCCCAATATTTAATAAATATGCAGTGCAGCTTACATAGATGTAATAGTGTAAGAATTTAATTTAACTACGAATCTGGTTTCACAGATGCTATTCGGTCCTTTACTTTTTATTGTCATAAATTATCTAGCAAGAGATTCAATTCATTCATAAGGAAATATGACTCTTAATGGCATTCCAAAACGTAAACTAGATGACTTCAGAAAGGCAGTCCATCAGATTGAATGGGATGATTTATTAATCGGAAAAGATCAGGACAAAGACAGTCAAACATTCTCCAAAAAATTTGTTGGCAGGGGTAAAGTTGGAGCTTTGGTGCCTTACTCAAAGGACCTCTTCCGTGGTATTGATGGAGGCAAGAGGTGTACATTCAACTCCCCCTTTCATGACTATATCAAATGTGCTAAAAGAAGAAGATGAAAATTGGCAGTGATGCATGGTCTAATCATGGACTACAAACAAACTATGTGTAACTTTGTAAAAATCCAAATGTTAAATGCTTGTTGCTGGTGTTTAGTAGAAATGGAGTTTCCACTGTCATTTATACACATGCTCACATTCTTTGACACAAGCTTCTCTAAGGGATGTTCTAATATCAGTGTTAATGATGGGTTTATTTGTGTAAACTCATGCCAGAAATAGTTTGTAAAGAGGTTAACTGACTAATTGTAACAATTATTGTATAGTGTTATAAACTATACAACTATATAAAATTTATCAAACAAATCAAATTTGATGTTCCATGTCTATTGAACAAGTGTTCAATTTTCCTTTATAAAATGGTGCCCTCACTGCCATATGTAATCTGCATTTCTTCTTACATGCATTTTACCTTTTTGACTCAAATTGTCTGAAATTGTTGTAAAATTTATCATTTGATAACTCTTCTTTGTGTGTAAAAGTGATTCCAAATGAATTGATTTGTAGGTCTAATGCCTATCTCGATTTGGGTTAATTTTAACCTGAAATTAGTAATTTTAAACCATAAAAAAGGCCAGCATGCTGGTGTTAAACATAACCTCAAGTTTTGGTTAAATAAACCCAGCGCTGTTTCGTCCATTTTTGAGCTGCGTGGGTTGCCAACAATACCTTAAATTGGGTTGTTTCATACCTAGCAGTTTTTAGAGTGTAGTATACAGAATTATAATTCAGCTCCCCTAAGTATATCCACTGGTGTTCCACAAGGATCTATTCTGGGTCCTTTACTTTTTACGTTGTACATCAATGATCTTCCATCCATCTGTCCTAACACTAACATTCAAATGTATGCAGATGACACTGTCATTTATATACATGGAAGTAGTGTGTCACAAGTTGCAAATTAACTTACAGAATCCTTGGTTCATGTTGCAGCTTGGCTAGAACAATGCTGCATACAGTTAAACATCTCTAAAACAGTGTGTATGTTTATCACCAAAACTAAGAACTTAAGTGTAGTGCCAGATGTATTTGTATCAGGGGAATGATTACAAGTTGTATCTGAATATAAGTACCTAGGTGTTCTGATTGATTCCAAACTTTCATTTAAGGCGCAGGTTAAAAAGGTCTGTAACAGGGTCAGATTTAGTTTATCAAATTTTAGATTTATTCGTGATTATATGTCGTCTGACGCCGCTCTGATGTATATGCATTCCATGATTATTTCTCATATTACTTACTGTTTAACTACTTGGTCGCAAGCCAGTATTACTACTCTGAAACCACTAGAGTCTTTGTATAAACAATCACTAAAAACTCTTGATAAGAAATCAGTTCAGTTTCATCATTGCTCAATATTAAAGAAATACAATTTGCTAAGCTGGGATAACTTGATCAAATATGTACATATTTGTCTGCTGTTTAAGACTATGCATAGCTTGTCTTCACCACTAAAACAGTTTGTGAATATTAGAACAACTGCTCACAGATCTACAAGGGGTGGGGAAAGAGGGGACTGTATTATTCCTTTCAAAAGAAGTAAGTTCACTCAGTCTGTATTTTCAGTCAAAGCTGCAAGGGAATGGAACTCCATCCCATCAACAATTAGACGATTACATACTTTTGGCTCTTTTCAGTCTCATCTTAAAAAATGGTTACTGACAACTCAGCACTGTCAACATTAGTATTGTATTCTTGACAATAGACTTCCTTGTACTAATTGCACTTGGCTATGTTGCTCTCTCCTGTTGCCATCTTTCTCTTTCTCTCTCTCTTTCTCTTTCTCTTTCTCTCATGTTTACTTTGTTTTAGATAATTCACTTATATTTTGTATTTTAGTAGCGCTTTTTCTGATTGTGTGTGATTTTTGTTTTCTGTAATTTTTTTACTCTCTCCATATGATGTGTATATGTGTGATGCTCTGTCTTTGTTTTTAGGGTGACCTTTTAACATTCTGTCAAGGGTCTACAGATGAAAAATAGCCTTTTGGGCTAATTCTGGCACGTTTACAGTTATGTTTATTAATGTGCATTGCCCTGTAAATAAATAAACTAAACTAAAAATAAAAGATGTTATTTTGTCACAACAGTGTAAACATAATTACAATCAAAATTTGTGAGGAAATACTTGATTTTATACTCCTACTTGGGAATTATATAAAAATAGAAACTATACTCACCTAGCCCAGTCCTTATTGTGGAAGAAAATATCCAAAAAACAACACAGAATAAGCCTCTCATTTCTCTACTTGATTGCTCTATTCCTCTAGTGCTTGTAGCATCTGTCAACTAACTCTGAAAAGCGGGTATCATGTGATTGATGTGGTTTCCTGTCTAGCATAGTTTTTGACATCACTTCATAAAGAACTATGACACATGTAACTGGAAGATATCTACTTACCAACACGAAACATACATGATGTTATGGTAAAAAGAATCCAGACATTTCTAAAATTAATAACTAATTACATTTAAAAAATGCAATTAAACATTTAAATGCACATATGTAAAATGGAGCTATTGTAATGTGTTTCCAGTAGACTCAAACATACATTTCAGACTTATAGATTTATTATTATAAAATTCTAAAACACCAATAATAGAACAACTGTGCATTTACCATATTTATTTACAAATCACAGCTTTTAATATTTTTGTTAGATATAATAAGTAGGTTTGAGATTAGATATGTTAGATCATAGATAAGGTTTTAGTATGTCTGTCTTAAAAAAAACAAAAAAACAACCTTAATCTTTCCCTTTATCTTTCTCTCCTTCCCTTGTTAGCTTGTACTTATTTGAACAATGACTGAGACTTGGTGTTACGAGCACTTCCTCTGTCTGATTGCCTCTTCAAGATGAATCGCTTTATGTATTCCCCAATTGTAAGTCGCTTTGGATAAAAGCATCTGCCAAATGACTAAATGTAAATGTAATGTAAATGTCTACAGCTACAAAGAGGAAATAGTTTTTTTTCTTCTTCGATGCACTGTTATTACCAAAGGAAGTACTCTTGCAAAAAAAAAAAAATTAACCGAACAGCTTATGATGAAAAGTTCTCAAGATTTACACTTTTTTGTTTGCCTGTTGTATAAATGTCATTTTCATTAACCCAGGGGCATTTCTGTGGGTCAGCTGGAAGATGTCTTCTTGTAAAATCATGTCAGAGGTTTTAGTAAGAAAACTGAATGAGATGATCTTATTTGGAGCTCTCCTGAGTGGATTTAGACTTGGAATGAGGTGCTTGCGCTCTGTTTTTCCTCGCTGTACCACACATCCACACAAAGATGTAAAACCCTGCAAACAGACAAACATGATGCTTCAGTCCACCATTTATTAGTTTTCAAAAAGTTTCCATTCCCCTTTTCTTTAGTCTTTACGTCACAGTTTTCTTCTACTTCTACTTAACAGGGAAACAAAGAACCCAACCTTTTGTATTTCACATCCCCCTAGACTAGTGTTGTGACTTCATAATAACCCTTGTTTTGACCCTAACTGTCTTTTGGTAGCAGAAAAAATGCTAAAGTTTCAAATAATGGCGCATCATTGTGATGTGACTAATATTTCCTCCTCATTTTTCCCCTGCTCTTGTTCACCTGACCAGAACACACCACCGTGGAAAATCGCATTACTTTATCTTCCAGAGTCAACAACATGATCACGACATGAACACACCTCTTTTATGATGAGTATTACAATTCATTTGGTATTGGGGGGAGCACAATGTAAAAAATGTCAGGATGATATGATAATAGCGATTAAAAAGCCTCATTAAAAGAATGAAACTCTGGAAAATATAACATTAAATGGTTTGGTGTAATATTTTAGCAAAACGTCTTATTAATATTTAAAAACTCAAATCCAAGTCATGTGATTTGACGAACAAGATCATGTGGTACAACCAACATGTGGAAAAAATAAAACTGGAAATTATAGAACACTCTCCAAAGACTTATCATAGTCTTATTAAAAAATGTTGTTAATGTGTACATTCACGTCTATTTAAGATGTGACGCAAATAGGTTATTACATTGTACCTCGTGGTTACACCACATGACATTTTAGAGTCATTCAATTTAAACTTGGATTGAAAAACCATTTGAAACCAACATGAATATTAAGAGTACTGTGCACTTCTAAGAAATTGGCATGGGTTTTATCATGAACACTCTAGTATGTCATTAGTATTTTCTCTCTTGTACCCCGAGTAAACCTACCTTGCATTGTGTTTAAGATGCAGAATAGGTAGAGTATCGGGTAGCTGGTATATCCAGAGCCGAAGAAGGCCAAACCCCATGTTGTACCCACCAGACACATGAGGCCCAAAACTGTGCCAGCATCCTTCCAAACTGGCATCTTGTCTTGCCTGTTGCCCACATGTCGTAGCTTAAAGATCTGTCTGGACACTGTGATTAGGATTGCTAAATTGAACAGGAATACGATGGTGAAGTAGAAAATGTTCACGCCATACAGGACACGAGAGTCTCTGATCCAGCAACTGTATTGTACCAAAGAAGATTTTACATTGTGAGTAGCCTGTACTTCATACATACATTTGACACTCAAAGTGTGCTACATAATTTAACTACATTTTTCTGTATCCAATGCAAAGTTATAATGTGAAGACTTACATTTTATTTGTTGTATTCGTATCAGAAAATGTTATCACAGTTATACCATAAATGTTATTAAATGACAGCAAGCCTCCAACAATAACAGCAGGGACTCCTGTGGACAAGATCACAAGATGAACCACCACATTTCAAAGCTCAATTTTGCTTCCTTTTTATGCTTGTTTAGTTTCCTCACACATGTGACTATTTTGGATTTTTTTCATCATATGATTTTTTTTAAACATTATCCTTTTCTAATTTATTTACCTTTATGTTGTTCCAAACCTGTGTGACATTTAAAGATATTTTGAAGAATGTTTCAACTGTTTTTGTCCATTCGGTGGGCAACACTGGACCCTTACTGATCTTCATTGTAAAAAAGAAACCTGCACATACATACAGTATGATACATACTTTGAAACAATGTGAATTGTGAAAAACGCTATACAAATAAATTTGCCTTGACTTCACTTGACCAGTGGTTTAGAGAATGAATGGATGGATAACTGTGAAACATTTTTCTAAATATCTTCTCTTGTGTTCTGCATAGTAAACAAAGGATTGGAAAAACATGAATGTGAATAAATTATGACAAAATGTTTATTTTTGAGTTGAAATAAGTTTCGGGAATTACAGCAAAAAGTGAAAGTTAGCTGAACTCAAGCAATCAACACAACTCCGGTCTCCAGCCCATCAGTAAACGTTATAATACAGTTATAAATAAACAGTTATTTATAATAAATCCATCATTAAGATGTTTTTAACTTCAACCCATTGCTTTGAGTCTCTCTGTCCATATTTCTTTCTCCAGAAAAAAATGTCATCTCGTATGAATCAGGAGAGAAATGTGCACAGATCAACCATCATTTACAAGCAAAAATGACCCAAAACAGCTCTAAACAAATATTCCCTTTGATTTTGATATGAGAGGACAAGGGGGATGACATTTTTCATTGGAGGAGCATTATTATGGATTATTGACTGGTATTTTGGCCTGAAGAGATGTATGAAACACTTTAATGATGGAATTTGCTTATTAAAAACACTGTTAATGAACTGGAATCGTCTGGATTACTTGATTATTGTGATGCTTTTATCAGCTTTTTGGACTCTCATTCTGGCAGCAACCATTGACTGCTGAGGATCAAGTAATGTAATGCTAAATTTCTCCAAATCTAATCTGATGAAGAACAAAACTCATCCACATCTTGGATGGCCTGAGGGTGAGTAAGTTTTGAGCACTATTTTCTTTTGGGTGAACTATTCTTTTAAATTTTATTTTGAGATTCAAATTTTCATTGTTACGTGAAGCATCCCTTTAATGCATCCTGCGTGTCTGTTTTGGCTGCTATGGTTTTTTATGTTTCTGTGCTACTTTTTTTTTTTTCTGATGCTCACCCCATCCGATCAGAGACAGCTTGACCATGTAATGTCTGATGTAAATGTTGAAGACTCTGATGAGAAGAAGGTAGAGGTGCAAGGCTTCAATAGCCATCCAGGTGAAAGAACACAGCAGGCTGTAGTGTATCGTCACAGCAATAAACACACACACTTCTTCCACTGTCAGTGTAGTGGCCCACTCGCTGAGCATGAAGCTCATGTTGAGGAGAAACAGAGCGCCGCTCAGAGACACGTGAATGCTGCTGGACACTTCTGCTCTTGCATTACTGCAAAAACACACATTATGTGAATTGAAGAACAAATTCTGTATGCATTCTTAAGAAAACAGAAGAAATGGCACCTGTTGAAAATGAATGACAAGACAGTGGTGGCAGAAAAGAACGCAGAGAGACCGCAGCCTACGTAGCTGATGTACGACAAGATTTCCCAATGCTTTTCGGATATTGTTGAGGCATTCAAGTTGATCTATTCAGAGTTAATAAGGTGGATAAATGAGAGGGGAAGTGAACTTTAAACAGTATTAGCTGATTATTTTAAAGTGTTACTTTTACTGAATTACTTTCATGGGTGGATATCTCAGAACTCACCAGAAGCACAGCAAAAGGGGTCATATGGTTACAGTAACACTCCACAACATTATCACTGATCGGAATGGTGTTACAGCCATCCGTTTTCCAGGTTCTGCTTCCTATGTAACAGTAAACAAAATTCATTTGCACCTCATATGTGCCTCATATAAGAAACCATTAACCATTACTGTACCTTTTTCATCATAGAATTGACAGGACAGGTTCTTTAGATATAACAGAAATAAATAATTAGCAGGACATTTTTGGGCAATTTGTGAATATATATATATATATAAAAAAAATTGCATTCCAAGTTACACTTACAGATGTGTTCTTTATGTAATTAAGTTTGAAGCTCATATTTAGTGGATTGTTCAAATTTACAATGTCACGTCCAGGGACTTCAATCCGTATGATTTTGGAGGTAAAAACATTATTTTTCGCTTTAAGCTGTAAAAAAAATAAGACAATAGGCTGATTTGTATATTTAACCTTACTGTAAATTTAAGAAAAATGTGAGATGATAACCAGTTTTCTAATCGCTATGACACTCAACAGAACAATACAGACATCATAAATGGGTGTGATTTGAACCTTTAAGTGCTGATCAGAATTGTAGGTAACGATTCCAATTTTGCTCTCGTTCTCATTTTTGAAAGTCTCAACCGGGATCTGTATATCAGCTACTTTATCAAAATTGAATACCTTAAAAGCAAAAACAAAAGCATCTTTTACATTCTTATATATGATACATTGTTCTATTCATTATGTATTATGTAAAAAAAAAATAAGCTGCAACCAGTTGTTATCAAAAACCTGCTGTAAGCCATTTCTTTTTAGCAATATCCCACATAAAATGCAGTGATGTGATGCAGTCAGACCCTTTAATCCCTTTAAAATTGGAATGGAAAAACAGATGCAAGAGTTATGAAAAGCATTTGTTCTCATTGCAACTCATACAAAGAGTTACGAAATGCCATTTCACCCTTTCAGTAAAAACGAATGCATTCAGGAAATAAATTAAAAAGACAGCACCAATAAAATTATGCATGACATCAAATGTCATTCCTGTCTGATGGAGATCGTAGGAAGCATTTGTCTTGATAGCCAGTTACTGCTTACTATGAATGACATAGTTCAATATTATTTCACAAAATATGATCTTTCTTTCATATTAGTAAATGACCCAAAATCTGGCCTGCATCTTTACCGAGGAAACAATTAAGGGGCTATGCAGTTTACGTGAAAAACGTTGACGTAATCTGGCATTTTCTTTGGCAAAAGTGTGTAAAGAGGAGTTTATTTTCAAAAAGACAGGCACATTTTAAAGCTGCAGTCTGTAAGTTTTGCCTCTTTGTTGCCATCACTGTTTGAAACCTGCAATTGCCGTTATTTGCGGAATTATTTTCTTTACGTGTGTTGTGCACCGGCACGGCTCCACCGCGGATGAATCTAATGTTTTGATGTGTGGCTGTCAGTCTCGCACCAGTGTGAATACTATACTATAGTATAATACCACAAACACCACAAATATACAAATAAGAACGTTAACCCAGGGTTTAGGAATGTACACATTACCGGCGGGAAGTAGGGGTGCTGAGGGTGCTGCAGCACCCCTGGCGTGTAGCCCAAGAACAAATGGGGGTGCTGGGGGTGCGGTGTTAAAAAATAAATAAATGAAAATTTTGTGACAGAAAATAAATAAAACTCATTTTATTAATTTGTATATTCATTAAAATTAATAGAAAAAAGAAACCTGAGCCTGCAATGACAATAATCAACAGTAAAACATGAATTAAGTTCATCAAATTGATTGTGAAATTCGTTTCAACTTAAACTGACTTAGGAAGTCGTTTGTTGCTATGACTTTTTTATCATATTATTACCTGCACATACCCAAATCAAGAATTAACGACCATTTCTACAGCCATCACAAAGATACAGCAGAGAAAGCTCGAGAGCATAGGCCTATTTACCTCAGCAGCAACCAATCTCGCATTCTCCATCTGCAGCGCTTATTTTGATCTTTAACGTTAGATCTTTCTTATTCTTGGAACAAAATTAATGCTTAAGGTTGATTCAGTATTAGGTTACTCTTAATGAAAAATAAAAAACCCACACACAACATCAGCAATACAATTACAGAGTAGCTTATATTAAACATAAAACTTTTATTAATTGAATGAATAAGAAAGTTTTTTTTGATTTTCCCCTTACTTCAAACGAATGCTTAGTTTGGCTCATTATTATTATTAATAATAATAAAAAAGGCTATAGCTACAATAAAACTCGCATAGGCCTATATTAAACATTTAACTTTTATTAACAAAATTAATTACGCTTACTTGCGTTGCATAAGGTATTTTCTCTCTTTTAAAACAAATGCATTGTGGTTCATTGTTTTATTTATTAATTTTTTTATCTTTATGAAAACCGCAACAATAAAGGCAAACTCGCTTATATTAAACAAATAAATGAAACTTTTATTAACAAAAGTTGCTTGGATCATAGTGTCTCGCATCACTCCTGTCACGTGACCCCCCCCCCCCCCCCCGTTTTATTTCTCAGCCCCCCCCTGCTCAAAATACGTTCCCGCGGCTATGAATGTACATGTCATGAAACGTCAACTTATGAATACCCAGGATTAATTGTTAACCCCGGGTAAATTTCGAGCAGTGTGAAACATGAATCAAGATAACCTAGGATTGTTGGTGCCAATAGCCTCATGGTTAGTGCGGCAACATATTGCGCAACTGTGCTTGCGGCGACCCAAGTTTGATTCCCGTCTTGAGTCCTCGAGGTGGAGGTCTCTCCGCCCGATACTTTCCTGTCATTTGTCTACTGTCCTATCCAATTAAAAGAAGCCACAAAATAAAACTTGAAAGCATAGAACATAGCAGCGCCATCTTTCCAAGATGGCGCTGCTATGTTCGGTCGCCGTCCAGGTCGCTCCGCTAAGACTGTGCTTTTATTTACTTTTTTACTTATTTTTAATTTCTCTTTTTGCACACATAACGTCGGCACTGATCACCTACGACAAAAGTACACTCTTGGACATTGGAAACCGCTTCACTAACCTGGTTCAGGACACTTTATCACCGAATCCGAATCCATCGTGGCCTCTTGAGATTCTTCGGAACGCAGAGAACAAAGGACACAGGAGACGGAACAAGAAACACCGTGGAAAAAGCGCTGGTATTCGAAACAGATTGAGGAAAAGAGCTCACAGTCCTCCTTTACCGAGCATTCTGCTCGCCAATGTCCAATCCTTGGAGAATAAGATGGACGATCTTAGAGCCAGGATAAGTTTCCAACGGGACATAAGGGACTGTAACATCATCTGTTTGACTGAAACATGGCTCACGCCCTCGGTTCCGGACACTGCTTTAACGCCGTCTGACAACTTCTCTGTTTTACGGATGGACAGAACAGCCGAGGCCGGTAAATCCAAGGGTGGTGGAGTGTGTTTCATGACTAACAAGAAATGGTGTGACCCCAGGAATATCTCCTCTCTGTCGCGATCCTGCTCGCCTCATCTGGAACATCTATCCATTATCTGCCGCCCATTCTATTTGCCCCACGAGTTCTCCGCGGTCATCGCTACTGCCATTTACATTCCACCTCAGGCAGACACCAGCTTGGCTTTGTCTAAACTTCACGACGTGCTCAGCGGCTACATTAACAAACATCCTGACGCTGCCTTTATCATAGCGGGGGATTTTAACAAAGCCAACCTCAGGCAGGTCATGCCGAACTTTCACCAGCATGTATCCTGTCCAACTAGAAGACCGAATACACTGGATCATTGCTACTCTCAGTTTAAGAATGCCTACAAGGCCCGCTCTCTACCGTCTTTTGGTAAATCGGACCACGCCGCCATTTTCCTCACACCGGAATATAAACAAAGGCTCACACAGGAACCCCCGGTGAAGAGGAAGTGACACGTTGGTCCTCCCACTCTGAAGCTATGCTGCAGGCGGCTCTTGATGACGTCGACTGGGACATGTTCAGGGCGAGCTCATCTGACGTCAGCGAGTTCACGGATGTGGCAGTGAGCTTTGTAAACACACTTACCGAACAAGCTACAGAAACAATAAATGTAAGGACCTTCCCTAATCAGAAACCGTGGGTGGACAGAACAATCCGTGAACAAACGCACTGCCGCATACAACGAGGCTCTTTTGTCTGGGAATATGTGCGAGTATAAAGCAGCGTGTTATGCTCTCAGACGAGCTGTAAGTGCCGCCAAACATCGATACAAAGAGAGAATTGAGTCTCATTTTCAGCTCAATGACTCTCGACGCATGTGGCAGGGACTAAGGACCATCTGTGCCTTTGGGAACAAATCCTCTGCGGAGGTGAGAGCAGATCTGTCGCTGGCCGACGAGTTAAACACATTCTACGGCCGCTTTGATTGCAACGGCGGCAGCGCGGCTCTGCCGAGCAGTGCGTCAGGAAGCAGCAGGCAGAGAAGCGAGAATCATGTGATCACCGTGTCGGAGGACGAGGTTCGGAGGGCACTAAAGGGAGTGAACATCAGGAAAGCGGCTGGACCTGACGGGATCACAGGCCGGGTTCTGAGATCATGCGCTGATCAGCTTGCTGGTTTGTTCACTTCTATCTTCAACGAGTCCCTTGCTAGCTCTGTAGTTCCCACCTCCTTTAAAAAATCCATCATCATCCCTGTGCCTAAGAACAATAAACCCTCCTGCCTGAATGACTATCGACCAGTGGCCCTCACATCAATAGTCATGAAGGTTTTTGAGAGACTTGTTAAGAGCCACATTAGCTCATCCATCCCTGTTACTTTGGACCCTCTTCAGTTTGCTTATCGCTTGAATAGATCAACTGATGATGCCATCTCACACATTCTCCACTCCTCCCTCACACACATTGACAGCAGCAATGGTAACTATGCAAGGCTGCTATTTATAGACTATAGCTCAGCTTTCAACACCATAGTCCCCACCAAGCTGACTAATAAACTCACAGGCCTCGGCCTAAACACTTCACTCTGCGACTGGATTCAAGATTTCCTCACCGTCAGACCTCATGTGGTGAAGGTAAACCAGTACACCTCAAACTCCATCACCCTGAACGTAGGAGCCCCGCAGGGCTGCGTTCTGAATCCCCTGCTCTACTCTCTCTACACACACGACTGCGTGTCCTCTCACAGCTCCACATCTATTATCAAATTTGCTGATGATACTGTGGTTCTGGGCCTCATTTCCAACAATGATGAGACCGCATACTTGGATGAGGTGGAGAGACTTACATCATGGTGCCAGGACAACTGTCTCTTTCTGAATGTGAGCAAAACTAAAGAGCTGATTGTAGACTTCAGAAAGAAACACCTGCTGCCCTACACTCCTCTTATGATCAGTGGGACCCCTGTGGAGAGAGTAAGCAGCTTCAAGTACCTTGGTGTAAACATCTCCGAGGACCTGACTTGGACTACACACATACAAACACAGGTTAAGTAAGCCAGGCTAAGACTGTACCATCTGCGACAGCTGAGGAAATTCAGGGTCTCACCATCAATCCTGAAAACTTTCTATGCAGGGACCATAGAAAGTGTATTGACTCAGTGTATCTCAGTGTGGTATGGAAACAGCTCCAGCCAAGATTGCAAGGCCTTGCAGAGAGTTGTGCGCTTAGCTGAGCGCATCTCTGGGTCTGCTCTCCCCTCTCTGCAGGACATCTACATCAAACGTTGCAGAAGCAGAGCTGTCAAAATCACCAAGGACTCATATCACCCTGGAAACTGTCTCTTCACTATGCTGCCTTCTGGTAAGCGCTTCCGCTGCCTGATGGCAAAAACTGAGAGACTCAGGAGGAGCTTCTTCCCCCAGGCCATCAGGCTCCTGAATTCAAACTGAACTGAACTCAGCCTCTTAACATCATGATGACTTCACTTACTAATCACTCACAATCAGTAATATACTCACACTCATTATCATCTACCTCATACTGACAGTGTCATTTGCACACAATACTGTCATTTGCACACAACACTTTCTGTATCTTGATATCTTATCATATTTTATATTTATTATTTTTGTGATTGCTGCTCATGTCACCATGTTCAACCTTTTTGCACATTCCCCCTCCCGTACAGTCATGCTTATCTTAATATTTAATTCTACAGCAGACTGTCATGCACATTCTCTTATACTTTATATTTTATATTCTGTGCTTTATATCTTATTTTTTATTCATTTTATTTTATGCATACTTCCCTTGTGTTGTATTCTACAATATTTGCACTGTCCATGGAGCGGACCTGATTCACATTTCACTGCTGGTTATACAATCTCTGTATAGTCGTGTATGTGACAAATAAAACTTAAAACTTGAAACTTGAAAAAGATAACCTAGGGTTCTCTTTATCCAGGGTTTAGAATGTCCCAGGGTTAACTAATTCTAGTGTGCAATGCACAATATGGCAGGTCTTATAAATGAAGTAACACCTTCTAAATAAAAGAGACAAATGACAATTTGAGTAACTTCTGTTGCTGTAAGAAGCCCAGCTTCCAGTAGAAATGATAGTCATGATGTGTCTCAATCAGCTCACTATATGCCATGAATCAGTACAGGTGTGTTTGAATGGCTGTTTATGCCCTGCTGTGCAGAACGATTGGTATCTCACTTGAAGCATTGCATGTCAGTTAGGAATTTTCACGAATGGTGCTCTCAAGTCTGAGTGGTTTTCCATTTGGTGATATGTCCACTATGGCGTATGCCATCAAAGTGCCACAGCAAATCAAGAGCAGCAACTTGGCTCAGCCATGGCCAATTAGATCTCCGTTAACAGTTAGCGGATCTACAGAAACAAAATGGCCATTCACAATTAATGGACAGGATGGGAGTTTTGCAACCATTTCAACCACCCACTCCTAACCTCACCCAATGTTTGTGTAAATTTTGCTGTAATAAACATTCTAATTTGAATGAATGACTGTTCATGCATCTGTTCAGAGTCCGACTAACAGAAACATTTGCATGCCGACATTTTTAATGGGGAAGTTTTCCATTTTGTCACATGCCCAGAGCTTCTGTTATAAGATGAACCTATGACTTGGAGGTGCCTATAGACAGACTGTTTTGCTAAATATACATACTAGCATATATATAAAAAAAGAAAATACATACTAGCATATTGGGGTCCTAATGGAGACCCAATTGACCTTCTTTGAAATGGCTATTAGCCTAGTACTGACAACAACAAGGAAGTCTGCTTAATGTTTATTTTGAAGTCAAACACACCTTATATACCTTGCTTGCTTGGTTGGTTGAGGATTATAAGTGTTAGCGTTAAGCCATACCAAACTTTATGGGTCTACCACTGGAGAATGTAATGGTTGCCGCTTTTTTAACACTATCTGATTGTAATAAACAAAATTTATGAGACAGATCATGTCATTTTATTGATAGTTTGAAAAAAAAAAATTAAATGTGAGTTTGGGAAAAAGTTTATTTATTTATTTATTTCAGTATTTTGTCCTTTAAAAACAGTAAATAAGACTTGGGCTGCATCCGAAAGCGATTCGAAAGCATAAGGATCCATCTGCTCTATTATCGCTCTCGCGGCGCTTCAAGTCGAACACACCTATTAACTTTGCAGGCAGTGGCGGCTCATCAGGGGAAATTTTGAGGTGAAAATGGGAGGAGGATTTAATGTTAATAAAATTCACAATTCATTTCAGTTCATGTCTCAAAATGTGTATTTTTTTTGTTTGTAATTTCACAGCTGTAATATCATAACATGTTACTTGGAAAGCGCCACTTTTTTGCTAAGTGATAGAGAAAGGGAGGGGAGACGTTTTTGCACGAAGACACCTCATGAAACTGATTTCGGATGGGCTTCTGAGGCAGCGTAACGGTTTAATGATCTACAACAAAATAGAACGAGTTTTGGTGATAACTAAATGAATATTTAATTACTATAACTACTATACTCGCAAGTGCAAAAAGTTAATCAGAAATATACATTTACACACAAACTAACCACCAAACGCAACTTTCAGATGCCACCTTTATTTTTTTTTAGCTCAACCGTCATGGAATGGAACGCACAGGATTGTGGGATATCAAAGGCAGCGAAGGATACATCTATGCTGCCTTCAAAAATCGATCAGATGAAGGTATCTCATGAGACAGGAAGTGAATCTAACTTTGGATTCGGACGTGCCTTAATGCCTTCCTACCTTGGAATGTATCCTCCAAAGCAGAGCCGATCCTCCCTATACGCAGAATACGCAGGCTGCTTAGGGCCCCCGAAACACCAGGGGGCCCCCTTGCTCTCAAAGATGTTTTAATTTTAGTTTCGATTTTGAATCTGGCCAGCTGTTGTGAAAACATGAATGATCATTTATTTTAATGCGGTGCGCTGTCACGCTCTCTATGTAAAAATCTTGTAACGTGAATGTCATACAGTCTCTTGTTTAAAAAAAAAAAAAAAAACGAGTTGAAAGCTTACGGCGAAGAGATACTGTTTCTCGAGCGCCTTCCGCGAGCGCAATTCGAGACGGAGTGTAACACAGACAAATACGTTTCATCCATTCCTCAACACCCCCCCTGTAGTCAGTTTGTAGTTTTTCCCCTTGATTAATCTCCCTAGGTGTGTCTTTTTATCTCGTTACCTTGTCAGCTTATTAGCCCTGTCTGTGTATATAGCCTCTATGTTTCATTGCGTTGGGGTAGACGCGAGTACAACCTTTAGCAGACTTGGACTTGGCACAGACTCGGATGCATTTTTAGTGGACTCGAGCCTTTGGGACTTTCTGAGTCTAACCGAGTCCAGGGACAGTTGATGGAAATGTCACTGACTTGATCTATTATCACAAAAGTGATATTCAGTATTTGCATTTGTGTATTTAAGTCTTGTTCAGTACTTGAAGGCCGACGGGCACTGTGTGCGCACACAGAATCTGGATATGTCAAAATATTTGATCTGTGCTTCAGGTCTTATTAAAGCAACATAAACCTGCTGCCGCCGACGGTATCATTAATGTTAATCAAACAACAAAAGAAAGAGAGAAAATCACTCACTACTCTGGACTGAATCACTTTAGTAACTTTAATAAGAATTATCTATATTTAATGTATACAATGAAGACTGTGCATTGTTTAATTTTTACATGTATTACTTCATTAAAAGTTGGTAGTAGGTTATGTAATAGCCTTTACTATGTAGACCTATGTGAAAACTTAAAAAACTATTTAATTTGTATTTTTGATTAATATATTTAACCTCTTGCTTTTAATTAATAATTAGACAGTTTACTTCCTTTCAGTAAGCTTGAGGACGTTTTACTTGCATTACTTTAGCTTTTTTTTGTGCTGTTGTTTCAAAATTATTTTTTTAAATATAGTGGCAGTTTCTAGCTTCAAAGAAAAATATTTTTTATAACATCTTTGCTTCAATAGTTTTTATGGGTCCAAAACCACCTTGGGTGTGAGTTATTTTCTAATAATTAAACGGCCCTTCATCAATTATTCCTTACATAATGTCATTAATTAACTATAAATGCATTCAAAAATAAAACAGTTGTGAGTTGGCTGTGAGTTATGGAAAGTACATGTAGGGCTTTTAATCCCTAAACACACTGCATGATTTTCGGCTGTCCCAGACGAAAGATTGGTATTATGAAACAATCGTGGCGAATCCGAAATCGTTGCGATTGTTTCACGATACCGTCTTTCGCCTGGGACACCCGAAAATCGTGCAGTGTGTCTCGGGCTTTACACAGAGTGTGTGCCAAAAAATTCTAAATGCTGTCTACCCTGTCTAAGGTCTAACCATTTGTCATATAAAACCCAAAACATGCACAGCCATAATCAGAGGTAAGAAGTACATTTTCTGCTCTTCAGGTCTCATTCACCAAGCTGTGATCGTGCCTAGTTTGTCTCCTGGTATTTGCCTGTTTTGTTTAATAGATCATCCAACTAGATCCACATTTCCTTCTGTTGTCACTTCTGCTTCCCGGCATCACAGCAAACATATTGGCAATGCCTTTGAGCAGCTATTTTGGTCATGCAAGACCAAGTTGCTAAGTACACTCGTATTTTTGCAAGATTTTTAAATGCTTTTTCTTTAAACCAAAGTTTGTAGTTTGAACATTTTTAATTTAATCACTATGGATAAAAATGAAAAGGAAAAATATTTCCAAGGGAAGAAATCACTTACAGCAGTTTAGTAGCTTAAAGAATTAGGTCAGCTTGGACTTATGGCATATACAGTATGGTGGCCAGTGACATATGGAGTCTTACCCCTGGAGCGGCGATTTGTACAAAATCATTTGTCATGCTTAAATTCATCTTAACCGCAATGATGGAAAGATCCTCCTCATAGTAGGTCTTGGATTGCCCAGAAATATCCATATTTATTATACCATGGATGGCTTTCTTTTCCACTCTGCAAAAAGGTAAGATAGAAACAAGAAACAAGAAACAAAAAAAGGCAAAAGAGTCTAAGCAGTGTTTCTAACCCTGCTCTTGTAGACCGCCACAAAACTGCACATTCCCTAATCAAGCACACCTGCTTTATCGTTAGGTGCTTCCAGGAACAGGGTTTGGAACCACTGAATGTCCACTGAAAGAATTGTGCATTTTAAAATCTTTAACAAGGTTATATTTACCTAATGTAGGTATCCAGAACAGCTTCATGAAAGATCACATCTTTGCACATTTTTTTAATATTGAGAATGTTTCTCATGTCTTTTGGCATATTCATTTTTTCCGCTTTCATTTCCAGGAGTTTACTTATTTCACCAGGCAAGCAATCTACCACAGTACAATTGGTTGTGCCATCTACAGTAATAGATGACAGGAAAAGTTAACGTCTTGGGAACCGCCAAGTTATCAGACTCTATGCACATTCCATATAAAGCTGTTGTGTAACTGGTTAAATGCAATGGAACAAAATAAGTCTTGCTTACTTATGCTGAAGTCAACTCTTGTGTTATTCACATGATGTATTTTCAGGTCAAATGTTTCTGGTTTTGTGAAATTGTTTTCACTCAAATTGTAAGAGGAGCACTCAATATAACATGGATTTGTTGTTGAATTACAAAGCAACTCTTTTGCAGTGTCCAAAACAGTAATGTTGCGTCCAGATGTAAATGAGATTCTCGTCTCCATTGTCTCATTTATCAGTGTTAGATGTACTTGACATGACAAAGGGAAAACACACAATTACAGAATGAAATGTAAGTGTATAAAAGAGCTTATCATTTATAAGTTCTGTTGTAGGGGAGACCGGGGCTAGTTGTCACACGGGGAATTTGTCATTATGGGTTATCTGTCTGTAAAGTCTTAAAAATACAGTATTTCACGACACTTCAGCCTGTGATTCTTATTAATTGAGGGTCATGTTTTAGGATCTCTGACACCTTGTACTTCTAGAGACTCCAGGTAGTTCTGGAACTGGTGGCACTGGAGACTAAAGGGTTCCTGATGGTTTAATTCTTGGTTTAACACCTAATTCTTCATCTACGTAAATGTTTAACGTCTTTTGCATTTAATATCTTTTCTTCTCAAATAGTTTTTGTGACTTGTCCCAATGTGCATGTCTTATCCAATAGCCAGACCTTTATCTTGCGATTTCCATAGTAGCTATTGCATCCTTCTCATGGGCATTTAATAATTTTTTACTTTTTTTCATTGTCAACTTTCTTTCTTTTGGCCCATTTTACTTGTAAAAGAAAACCTGCTTAATAATTATGCAAATCTGAATATAAGACATTGTTCACTTGACTGCATACAAAATGAATAGGATTTATTAAGGTTAATGTGGTTCGTAATTGGATACAAATGGAAATAGATGAGCAAAATATTGACTTGCTTAATCATTATGTATATCTGTATATCACACTGGCATACATTTTGACAAGAATCACTCATAAATGTTGGGATGGGGATGGGTCACAGGTTGAATAAAACATTTATAAAAATATTTTTTTTTAGTTACATTTTTATATTACTGTTATATTTAGTTTTTCTATTTGAATTTCGATGGAAATCCTATAATAGACACTTTAATGGCAGGTTCTATAAAAAAATAATAATAATATAAAAAAGAGTTTCAAAAATAAAAGCTACCTAAAAGAGCTATTCAGTGACGTCAGAAGCCTGAGGACCAGCCTCGGTCTCCCCTGTATCTGTTTATCTATCAACCTATTTACTTAATGAGAAAGTCTATGGAAATTGTATGTAAATATTTTCCTTATTAGAACAAAGCCAGAGTATCAAAGTACAAATTCTGAACACAAGGAAATCAAATATTTAAATAAAGAAAGTATTACTCATTTCAGGTAGAAGGATTTAACCAGTTATTACCTCTTTGAGCTTTAATAATTAGTTAAACTAGCAATGTGAATCAATTTAATATAATTTAATTTATTTTTTACAAGAAGGTAAGTGCTTTCAATAGTTACCCAGGTCACATTCTCTACCATCGAGGCCATAAATCATGATCAGAAGTAGAAGAAGTGACATATCTTTAGCTCTCAGGGACATCTTAGGATTTATGGAGGTAGGAATACAGACATGAAAATGACATAATTTGATCAAATATATTTGTTCATTTAGAAAAATACATCAAAAAACATTTACATATATTTTAATACAATACAGTACATTGTACTTTAACTGTCGCCCCCATTCTCAACATAGACGTGAACGTGCATTATCCAAAATTAAATTGTTATAATTCATGAAAGAAAACATTATGTAAAACTTTTTGTGACAAAGGTCAGAACTCCTGTTGATGTGGATTTCTGAGGAGCACTCATGTCATGAATTAATCTATTACTGTTCCTACATAATTTGTAACAAAAAAAGTGGTAAAATATCTATTCAAGAGTCTTAGACCTTTTCAACGATATATAGTTTGTCATGATTAGATTAGGATTTATTTGTAATATAGTGAAGTAAACTTAGGCGTCCCTCTGAGGGGACGGGGGCAGTTTAAACTAGAGGTTAAGAAATTTTCATCTCTTTAAATAACTTAATTATAAGAACACTCCAAAATTATCCAAAAGAACGTACTTACCTTTCTGTTTTCCTAGCAGGTTGAAGTGGTGACAGCTCTGTATGGAAAGTTCAGAACTCACACCGAGAGTTGATCATCAGCCATACTCAAATGTTGTGGCTTCAGATAGATCCAATGAGCTCTACTGACAGCAGAGCACAACAACAAGCCTGCAGCACTTTGTATTTATGACTATTATGACCATACATTATGACTTATTATTACATTACCGCCTCTGTTAAAGGAATAGTTCACCCAAAAATTACAATTTGGCTGAAAATTTACCAAAAGATGTAGATGAGTTTGTGTCTTCATCATAACAAATTTGGATAAATTTAGCATTATATCACTTGCTCACCAGTGGATCCTCTGCAGTGAATGGGTGCCGTCAGAATAAAAATCCAAACAGCTGATAAAAACATGATCATAATATTCCACAAGTAATCCACAGCTCTCTAGTCCATCAATTAACGTCTTATGAAGTGCAAAGCTGAATGTGTAAGAAAAAAACAGTCATTAAGGCATTTTTTTTTGTTAACAACTGTTTATTGAATTTTCTTCTGGGAATAGTAGTATAAAACAAAAAGCAGCAGTACAAATTTAGAACCCACCCCAACCCCTGGTAGACTTCAAAAAATAAAATAAAATAAATAAATAAAAATAAAATAAATAATAATAAAAATAAATTAATTAATATTAATAGATAAATAAATAACAATAAAATATTTTTTTACAAAGATTTTAGAAAAGATGACACAACATTAAAAGCTGAATGCCATGAATTTCCAGTTTTCATTTTCTTCAATTACGTTCTGCTCTCAAAGCGTATGGCGTTCCGTGGGCATCTTCTATTTCCTCTCATCCTATGCGGGACTGGATTACACCATCTGCTGGTCAGCCATCTGTTTCCTTAATATATAATAAAATTATTGATTGCATTACAAAACCTCTTTCTATTAAAACTATTTGGAATAGGGAATTATCTGACCTTAATTTATCTGTCGACTGGGAGAGAGTGTGGTCTAATCTCAGCTTAACATCTAAAAATCTGGCTCATCGTCTTATTCACTTTAAAGTCATTCATAGAGCATACATAACTCCTTACAAAAGATTCAAAATGAAACTACAGTCAAATTTGAACTGCCATATATGTAACACTACATCGTCGGGCACTTTTCTGCATATGTTTTGGGAATGTCCTGTCGTCATCAGTCTATGGACACATGTAAACCTGGTTTTGACATCATTACTGCGAATTGATTGGTCTGTTAACCCAAGTTTGTGTCTTCTTAATGATGATTCTGGTCTCTGTATTAGTTCAATGCAAAAGAGAATGTTGTTTGCTGGTTTTACAGCTGTGAAGAAGACAATAATACAGAACTGGTTTACACCACACATGTGTAGAAAAACGTTTTGGATCCGTAGCCTCCTGCAAATTGTGTCATGTGAATGTACAACGGCGCGAGTCGGTGGGGCCAGGCCTTCGACCGTTGATGCTTGGCAGTGTTTTCTTTTTGATATATGTGATTATATAAAGGAGTGACTTTTGTGCTTTTATTGTCCTTCCCTCTCTCCCTCCCTATTGACTGGACTTTGAGATGTTGAGTATGTGTCTGTTGTTTTGTTTTGTTATATTTTGAATGCTGTGTTGTTATGTGTGAAATGTTTTTTTTTTTTTTTTTTTTACAGTTTTCACATTAGATCCATGTATATGAGAAGTTCCATTGAGATAATGTCCAACAAATACTCAGTCCAGGTTCGTCTGTCCATTGTGTGAGGAGGATTCCAATGGTTGACTAGCAATTTTTTTGCTGCTGTGAGAGCAGCTAACCGTAGACATCTTTGTTGGACGGACAAGGTGAAGTCCCAAAAGTCAATCATGAACAATGGCGCGGAGTCAAACATATCTCAGTACCCAGGTCCTGTGAGAGCAGAGTCCAAAAAGGTGTGAGAGAGGGGCACTCCCAAAAAAATGCAAAAACGTGTGGCATTTTATATTAAAGCATCACTTCTGGCCATAATACCAGTCCATAATCCTTTATAACGCTTCCTCACGTGAAAACGTCCATCCCTTGTTGTCCTCTCACATCAAAATCCCCAACATATTTGTTTAGAGCTGTTTTGGACTGTTTTCACTTGTAAATGGTGCTTGATCTGTGCACATTTCTCTCCTGTTAAGAAATTACTTTTTCACTGGATGAAACAATATTATGGATAAAGGACTCATATTTTAGCCTTTAGTGTATTGCTTACATGTGGATACTGTGATGTTTTTATCAGCTGTTTGAAATCTCATTCAGAGACTGCAGAGGATCCATTGGTGAACAAGTGACGTAATACCAAATTTCTCCAAATCTGTTCAGAAGAAGATATGGATGGCCTGAGGGAGGGTAAATTCCTTTAAAAGCAAGCATTTATTTGTGATTATAAAGTTGAGAGATTTATTGACCACCACTGGATCACTAGAGCTTGGAATTAGTTGGTGGTTTAGTAGAAATGGCAGAGTTAGTCTATACAGTATATATATAAATATATTGTTTACAATATATACTCTTTTCATGTAGAACCAAACAAACTGTTGTTTGGTGTGCTCTAGATGGCTGTCAGTCTGTGTAGTGGTGTGAATTGTTCTGTATCTCTTGATCAGATCTGGTCTATACCACCTCTTGCATGCTGCAGCTTATTCTGGTTAACAAACACCCACTTAGACAGGAAGACTGTCAGACAGACTGTGATCAGTCACAATATATTTAGTTAATGTGCCATTTGTGGAAGTTCTTGCTAGTTTGACAATGTACTTTTAGTTTCATATGCAATATGCATTAGATATTTAGTGCACAGAGTGTGAGTGGCCTGAGGATGTGCTGTCTGGCACTGAGACACAGGCTAAATTCAGACTAGCATATTAGTCTTCTGGCATTTCTGCTATTGTAAGAGTAATGTAGAAGTACGCTGTTTCAATGTCAGGGTAATGTTAATCTTCCACTGTGAGTGACAAGGGACAGCCTTTATGAGTCCTTTAGTCATTTACTCAACCAATTCATTCAAAAACACAGCTGTGTTGATCGGAGACACTCAACAGATGACCCTGCTTGACTTTTGTTTGAAAGGGTTTAAATGATAGAGCTTGTGTTCATGCAAGAACTTCACGTTTGCACAATACCTGTGTTCGCATAACTTTATTCACAACAGAAAAAAATGAGTTTTTCTGCTTGTATCTAGTGGTAGCCATTGTGTTTCATTGAAGTCAGAAGCCTGATGACCCACATCGGTCTCCACTGTCAACCTGTTTGCTTCATTATGGAAATCCTGCATAATATTTTCCATGGAGCAAAACCAAGGTACCAAAGCATAAATTCTGAATACAAGATATACAAGTTTTCTAATAAATAAAGTATTTCTTATTTCAGGAAGAGGGATTTAACCATTTATTACCTCTTTGTGCTTTTGCAAATGTTTAGCAGATGTAGTTAATTATTTACAAGAAAGTAAACGTGAAACGGTTTGGTTACTAACAAGCTTCACAAGATTATTATGGGAAATGATCTTTCTGGCATCCCATCTTGATGCATTGAAAAATCAGTCATTTGAATTATTTGAGGGTTTTTTTTCTACCCAGAAATAAACATGTTGGAAATTGTAATCATTATAATGAATCCAATGCAAATTGTTAACGGCAACATTTGAATGAATTTGCCTATTGCCCATGGTTTTCATGAAAAATTATTCTGCCATATAGGCCGTTGTCATTCAAAATCTGTAAGGCTTTTTTATATCTATATTTGATATGAAAATACTCCTTATGCCATCCCAGACGTATAGACTTTCTTATTCAAATGAACACAACTGAAACTAATACATTTCTGTGAGTCTCTATGTTGTAGGCAGGGCCGTTACTAGTGGGGTGAAAGGTGGTGACAATTCTAGGGGCCCCCACCGCCCAGGGGGCCCCACAAAATCCAGGAATTATACTATATAGGCCCATGTTCTGTGAATAATTCTAATATTTTATTAGTAGTATAACTAGTAGTAGATATTATGAAAACCACAAAAAAGCATGCAATTTGGTTCCATGCTTGTATATTGTACAGTATATAATATATATGTGTGTGGGGGGCCCACATCAATATTTTTTCAGGGGGCCCCCAATCCTCTAGCTACGGCCCTGGTTGTAGGGATTATAGGTTCTGAAATGACGATACTCCAAAAAACACAAACAGTAGGTCAGTCTGAAAAATACAAATATTTTAAACCCATTAACTATAAGCCATGGCTTTTCCCATTCCATTTTGGGTAAACTGTTCCTTTAAGGAAATGTTTATGGGAACATATTCATTGTTTTGTTGTGCATTTTTGATAACTTGATGTTATCTTTATTTGATAATATTCTTGGTGGTTTAGTTGGTAAGGTTACACTTTCTACTTCCTAACTGTAGTAATCTCTATGACAATCTCTATGATCTGATTTAAAGAGAAACATTTTCATTTTCAATCATTGATTTAGAAGTCAACATTCGACAATGTGAGTAGATGTGGTTCCCTTTACCAGCCACTAGATGGCACTGAAGACGCATTTTCATTAATTATTGCCATCGTGCAATAGTGTTCCACTAATATGTTTCACTTTTTAGTGTTGAATTTGTTCTAACCTTCTTGGGTGAAAAATGTGATTCTACCTTTGGGGAAGAACAATAACAAGGGAAATTATTTAACAAAAGTTAAAGAGTTTAGTCAGATTACACAGACTGACTCACAACAAGAAATTGTAAGTTAAAGAAGTAAAAAATTTAGTTTTTTTAATTTAAAATAAATTCAGTGAATTCCATTATTCATAGTAGTTTAGTTGGGATTTATTTGGGATATGTAACAAAAAGTGCTACAGTGTTTGCTTTGTAACTTCAATGAAGAAATTGAATAACATCTCTGTCATGATTGTTTGCATGTTGGTGTTTTGACATTTAAATATCTCTCAGAGCTGCTCATTTTCCTTATATGCAAATATTCTGAAGTTTTACATCGGCATACTAACCTACTGTGGAGATCAAAATTAGAGAACAATCTATAAATACTTATAGATTCTGAAATATAGATACTTTTTTCTGAAATAATTTTCATCTTTATCAATCAAAATTTGAAGGAATATTAGCAGTGTGTATACCACTGTTCTACTAACATGTTTGACAAAATAACCAAGGCATTTCAACAGAAACCTTTATTTTGTGGAAAACAGATCAAAATTACAGAACAACCCACTGTAGCACGAAAGAAGATTAGAACTAAAATCTTGGTTCTGATAAACATTTGCGGTCTCTCTGCCATGTAGCTGTAAAGGAGGACCAACTCCTGCTCCTCAAAACATCCCCAAAGCATGACACTTCCTCCTCCACCTTTCACTGACTTCTTCTATTCGAGAAATAACAGATGTGGAATGACCAGCTTCTCTTGTAATGGCTGAAAGAGTCATCACTTTGGCCTTCATCTGGACAACCTGCTGTTGCAGGGTTTCAGTCACTTTAGAGCAATCCACCATCTTGCAATTTCAATGAAAATTAGAGGAATGCTCCCAGTTAAACAGGGTTTGTCAGATAATTGAGGAAATTAGCACCAGGTGCCAGATTAACACCAATAACTGGGAGCTATCTATAAAGCCCGAGACACACTGCACGATTTTCGGCTGTCCCAGACGAAAGACTGGCATCGATTTCTGATTCGCCACGATTGTTTCATAATGCCAATCTTTCGTCTGGGACAGCCATAAATCATGCAGTGTGTCTTGCGTTTAAGTGTTCTGTAATTGTGATCAGAGTTCTTTTTCAAATATCTTATTTAAGTTTTTTTATACTGTGCTTCAGAATACAATTTGTTTATGAAATATGCTTAAACATTTCACTGCTGGTTATATACTCTTTATATAATCGTTTATGTGACAAAAAAAAACAAAAAAAAAAACTGCGCTTCTACTTTTGTTAGGATAACTTCAAATAGGACTAAGCAGTGACCATGAAATTTAGGATATTGTAAGTTGTTCTCTAATTTTGATCTGCAGTGTATATCTATCAAACACAATGTCAGACACGTCAAGCAGTTTGAGGATGGATGATCTTGAGATCTTGAGTCGCAGTCGTAGGGTTACTCAAACCTGCATGTGGTGGAAATGTTTTAGAATCATGTAATGAAATTTCAAATAAAACACAGAACACCGTGTTCAGCTTGTGCCAAGAAAGTAATTAGATCCCATGATTTTTTTGATCACGTGTTTGCAACCTCATGATACAAGTCTTTATATTATTTTCATCATCAATCAATATAATTTTACACTCCTTTCCCCTTAATGAGGTATGGAGCATAGATTTAAACAAACAAACAAAAATACTAATTTAAAACATTTTAGCATTAGGCTGCATCATAAGAAAATGTGTTTTAAAAAAATGAAGAGGTCTGAATACTTTCTGAATGCATTTTATGTTATAGTTTAATTGTACAAAGCAGCTTTAATTGCATCGAGGGGTATACATTTAATCAGTTTATGCATTCGCTGGAATCAAACCCATGTTGTTACCTTGGCTAGTGCCATTCTGTACTGTTTGAACTACAGGAACAATATGTACAGGCAATATTTTTGTGCTGCTAATGGACTCAACAGACCCACACATGAACTCAGAATTTTAGACTTGGCTTTATTGCTAAATGTTATTAAATGTATTGCAATGTATTACAATTTATTATAATTTATAACTTTTAAATAGTAGTAGTAGTAGTAGTAGTAGTAGTAGATTTATTGTCACATACACAATCATACAGGGTACAATCAGCAGTGAAATTCTTTGAATTTTGAGAAAAAAATTATAGCAAACATGAGGAAAGAGACGAGTATGATAAAAAAAATAACCCCCAGACTATACTCCTTGGGGAGTACAGTTTGAGAACAGGAAAAAAACACCTCAGCATAAAGCACATAATACAACATAGACACACAACTTTGCAACAGGGGAGGTAATCCAGCTCTGGCAATCAGCCATCCAGACGGGCAGCCATTTTCCGGCGCTAGTCACAGACCCGCTTGTCAGGCTGGCGGATTAAAGCGACGGAGGCGTTGGATCGGGGGTTCTGGGGATGTGTCTGTATGTGTAATAGTTTGTAATCAGTATGTGTGTATAATATGTGTGTGTGTAATCAGCAGGTGTCTGAGGAATGGGGGAGGAACGCAGAGAGAGTCTCCCTGCGGTGCTTCTCAGGGTTGATTTCCTACCAAGGCCTTGTCAAGGCCAGTTCTGGTAGAGGGGAGCCGGAAAAGATAAGATTGTGCTTGTTTAGTCTTAGGGCGAGTAACCGCATTCCAATTTCACAGCTACTCTCATTGTCCGTTCTGGTCTCTGTCAATTTTTCCTTGCAAATCCGTGAGCTTTTCCGTGATAGAAACCATATTGCGGTTAATAGTCTCAGTCTCAATGCTGACCGCTCTGCCCACTGCTTCAATCATGACAGGCAGCCTTGTGAGGCTTTGAACAGCTGTTCCCGTTTCCTTAATTCTTCGATAACCCAGGGCAAAGCCTAATCCAATCAGCAGAAGACCTGTTATCATGGTTCCGAATAGATAAATATCTTCGATGTCCTCCACCGAAAGAGCCGCTAAACACACGCCACGCCACCTGTCCCACGCGTCCATCGTGTAGCCAGCGGGGTACGTTCCGTCAGGACAATTAGGCTCCCCCGAGCCCGTGCTTCTCGTCGAGAAGATGGTGTCAATTGCGTTGAGAGACCAGTTGATCAAATCCATGATTTTTCAGTTTTGAGGTTTTGAGGAGCAATGCAGAGAGAGTCTCTCAAGTATTACGAGACGAGACGAGACAAGAGAGCAGGCAGGGAGGGAAAAAAAGGGAGAGGATGGGGAGCGTGAAAAAATGCGACCGCCTCCGTTGAGAGCCAAAGAGAAGGAATGAAACGAAATGAAACATGCCATTTAAATAAATGTACAATATAGGGGAAAAAAGATAAGTTACCCATTACATGTCTTCTGATTTACTATGAATAGTACAAAGGAAATACTTAGCACTGTGCATCTGTACGGTAAATATAGTGAAACCTCTCTAAAGTTCAAGATTGAAATGTTATTTTGTCCCCAATATTTTTTATATTATATACACAAAACAGTTTACACATTGTATTCTGCAGAAGAAAGTAAATCACATTTTGAAAACAAGTAGTATCTGAAATCACCCCCAATAACCTCATTCACTGCCCAACATTAGTCCACTTCAGTGAGTAAATGAAAACAAGTAGTGAACTCAGACAGTGACGTTGCAGCCGAATCTGTAGTATATGGACATATTATTTTGGGTTAGGGTTAACTTGAATTTGCAAGTCTTCCAGTGTTATTCACTTCCAGTTATTTTACCCCTACAAAAACAGTCCGTTATGTTGCTTGATATTGCAATCTGGTATTTTGATATAGTATTTGAATTAATTACCATAATCATAAACACACTGGTTGTAGTGCAAATAGGTGTACCGTTTACTGCACTTATTCTTCTAGGTATTTACCTATAGCGGCTAATGAATCACATATTCAAAGAAAACAGCTTACTTGCACATTGCAAAATAAGGTGGATAAGGGTGTAGAGGTGATTTCAGACACAGCTAGAGTGAGGAATTGTTTCACCTCTAGAGGCACCATATATGGACTTGGGGAATAAAGAGAGAGATTGTTTTTAAATAAATAATAAAATAAAAAATAAAAAAACTTATTGAGAACAATGGTTTGTAGTAGTGCTGTCAAACGATTAATCGCAATTAATCACATCCAAAATAAAAGTTTTTGTTTGCATAATATATAAATATGTATAAATAAATAAATAAATATATATATATAAAATATATATATATATATATAGTGTATATTTATTATGTATATATAAATACACACACAAACAGTATATATTTTGAAAATGTTTACATGTATATATTTATATTCTTATATTTTATATTATATATAAATATATTTAATATATAAATATACACATTTTCTTAAATGTATACATGCATGTGTTTGTATTTATATATATATATACATAAATATACACAGTACACACACAGACAGTATATTATGTAAACAAAAAAATGCTTATTTTGGATGAGATTAATCGTTTGACAGCACTAGTTTGTAGTCATAAATCTGTTCATCTCATGAGCCTGGTCATTTTGCTTCCTTTTGTTTTTCAATAGTGAAGGTGTCCACAGTGGATAAAGACTTGGTATGAGCTGCTTTCTGTTTTTCTGGCCTTGCTGTCCGACACATCCACAGAAAGATAGAAAAGCCTGTCAACAATAAAGATGATGGACAAACTGTATTATTATATTATTAGAAAGCAGATTTTCCCTTTTTTACCTCCACTGTGGCTCGGTGACTTAAGCCCTATTCGGATGGTAATTGTTTCTGAGGGGGACGTAAGTGATTTTCACCATATACAGGGGGTAGTTGGTGATTTAATTGCCATCCGAATCCAGGATGTCAGTGTTTTTCTCTCACCACCCCCGTGAAAATCCCCAGCCGAATTACCTACTGTTTTTTGACAAACACGAGGTCCTGTGGTAATTTAATTGCCGTCCGAATCCACATCTCTGAGTTTACAGAAGAAATCGATTCAAAATTCAGTGTTTAATCCCTTTTTGAGCACTCCCGAACACCGTAACGTAACATTGTATTTCGGTGTAATTTACATATTATTTCTGAAATGCTGGAAAGTATTTAAAAGAACAATACTTCATGACTGCTCAACCACAGCGACTGGGAGCAGAAAAAGAAGCACATAAACTTTCAAATGGGTCTTTATTACGGCAGAAGCAGGTATGCAATACAATTTTAAAATGTGTATTATAAACAGATATACATCGCGTATAATTATATACAACTATAGCGCGTCTATTTTCCTATTTTTCAACAGGAGATTTAAATAATCAAATAATACATTTGATAAAATATGATTGGAATAATAAAAATAAATTTTACATATTAATAAGTGTTTTAAAATACATTTTACACAATAATAAGAATAAATCTGTAAATAAAATTTTATTTACAGCAGACAATCATGTGATTGGCCACATGAGCAGGGTGCGCAGGATCTCAGAACTCGCTCCTCCACTGTGAACAAATCGCCGTCCGAATCCATGAGTTTTATCACTGAGGTGATATGTAAATTTATTTTTACAGACGTCCATATGAGAAACAATTACCGTCCGAATCGGGCTTAAGAGTAAACCTACCTTGCATTGTGTTTGAAATACAGAATATGTAAAGTATCGGGTAGCTGGTATATCCAGAGCCAAGAAAAACCAAACCCCATGATGTACCCAGCAGACACATGAGGCCCAGCACTGTGCTGGCATCCTTCACTGGTATTTTCTTATGCTTGTTGTCCACTTTCTTTAGCTTAAAGATCTGTCTGGACACTGTGATTAGAACCGTTGTGTTGAACACGAATACGATGGTGAAGTAGGAAAGGTTCACACCATACAGGATGAGAGGTTCTGTGATCCAGCAACTGTACAACATATAATAAACAATGCCGAAAGCTAAAGAAGAGCTAAAAGCAAGGTACAAATAAACAGGGTAAGTTATAAAATGAGGACTCACACTGGATTTGTTGCATTCGAATTTGATAAGGTCACATATTTGGTGCCATACAATGAACGGGTGAGTTGCTGAATTGACAGCAAACTTCCAACAAGAACAGCAGGGAGTCCTGTCAAGAGGAAAATATTACAGGATGAGCAAATCACTACACTTTAGTCATCGGTTCTTAATGGTTCTAATATTATCCCATCATGTCTGTTTTTTTTTTTGTTTTTTTTTTTTTGGGGGGGGGAGTTACTTTGTAATACTTAACATGTAAACTGTCACTGTCATGCTAACCCTTTTTTTTTCAAAAGTTTCAAAAGACATGATAGCCTATAGGAAAGTAATTTATTCATTTTTGACAAATGGGCTATGCATCAGAGTCATAAGGCAAGTTCGGACCTTTATTATGAAATCGAGATGTAGGCTACATGTAAAATCATGCAAAGTTAGTTTGCATGAAGAGTTCAAAAGATGACATTCATTCTATATTTGTGTCTAAAACAAAGAAATATAGGTAAAATTTATGATGATCTATGATCTCCATTTATGATACATCATATCTTAAACTAACAAATGTCTGGTTGCTTTCATGTACTTTACGTGTTTTTGTAACAAATAATACTGAAATAAAAATACTGCAATACTGTCCATACTGTAACTAAGTGAATATGATGTCTGCTTCATGAATATTGTGAATAGTATGGAAACACACAGTGTTAATCGCTCAAACCATATAGGTCATCCTTATGGATCACTATTAGAGTATGGACTTTCTGGAGGTCATCTAGTGGAAAAGTTTGGTACTACACTCAAAAAATCTTACTGAAAATGAATTATCTGAGATATCATATCACTCTCCAATTTGGAACTCGCAAGTTTAGATATGTCTTTTATTTTGTAGCAGTTTTCTATGAAAGACTATTTCTGCATTGAAAAAAAATATATACAAAATGTAACTGCCTTTTTAATCTCAAACTGCCTTTTTTTCCCCTCAAAATTATGACTTTATATCTCACAGTTGCAAGAGATTGTATCCGAGTAGCGAGCACGACTACTACCATCTGGCCAAGTTTCAAGTCTCTAAGCCTTACGGTTTGGTCTGGCCAATCAGTTTTATGACAATGATAATAATAATAAAAATCCTTACACATATAATAGGGTTTCAACGCTTTGCACTTGAACCTCTTAATATGTTGAAAACACTGCCTACATTGACTTATGAGTTGTTCTATGAGTCTGTTTTTGTAATGTTACTGTACATTTAGTCTTGATGCTCACCCCATCCGATCAGAGACAGCTTGACCATGTAATGTCTGATGTAAATGTTGAAGACTCTGGCCAGAAGAAGGTAGAGGTGCAAGGCTTCAATAGCCATCCAGGTGAAAGAACACAGCAGGCTGTAGTGTATCGTCACAGCAATAAACACACACACTTCTTCCACTGTCAGTGTAGCGGCCCACTCGCTGAGCATGAAGCTCATGTTGAGGAGAAACAGAGCGCCGCTCAGAGACACGTGAATGCTGCTGGACACTTCTGCCCTTGCGTTCCTGTGAAACACATGCATGCAGTTAAATGCTGTTTAATAAAAAAAATATATATATATATATATATAATTATTTATTTATTTATTTTTTGCCACCCACTGTACATGCTTTAATGTAAATCTATATGCATACTTTTGGGATAAGTGTAAAGAATAATTTCAATCAAAGTGCAGATTATATACAACAGATGGAACAGCACCTGTTGAAAATGAACATCAAGATAGAGGAAGCAGAAAAGATCGCAGACAGACTGCAGCCTACGTAGCTGATGTACGACAAGATTTCCCATTGATGACTATCAATGTTATTCACCTCTACCTATTCAGAGTGTAGGAGAGACAGAGGGAATGTGGTATTGAAGGAGTGGATCAAATTATTATCAACAGAGAGATTTTTGCTATCTTAAACGTTTAGTAATCGCCTGAATAAATGGATCAGTACTCACTAGAAGCACAGCGAAAGCGGTCATGTGGTCACAGGAGCACTCCACAACAGTATCATTGATCTGAGTAGTGTTACAGCCATCGGTTTTCCAGGTGTCGTCTCCTACATATTCCATATTATTAATACATTTTAGTACAAAAAAAAAAAACAACAAATGGCAGTGACAGCTTTTGTACCCTTTTTTTCTGAGAGTGCACACAGAAGAATTTTCAGTGAATAACTTAAATTCCAGTAAGTTTGACATATAGACATTTTTTGTCACTTTTACAGATTTCTTGTCTTTTTTGGAACTTGTCACACTTTAATAACTTCATGAAGATTCTTCATAAATTCTTCTTTTGTGTTCCACAGAAATAATAACAGCATACAGATTAAGAACAACATGAGTGTGTATAAATGATTACAGGGATTTCATTTTCGAGTGAACTATCATTTTAGTTCCACCCACCTTTTTCATCATAGTATTGACAGGAATATTTGTAGCTTTTCTATGAATATCAACACAAAACTGAATTAACAAATTATGACAAATTTTGGGACATTTTGAGAACATTTGAAAAGGTATGCTTACGTTTGAGTTATTTTTGTAACTATTCACTGGGAAATGTATTTTAAGTGGATTTTTCAAATTCACAATGTCACGTCCAACAACTTCAACCCGTATGACTTCAGACATTATAGAAACATTGCTCTGCTGTAAATACACAATCACAGACAACATGTAGGTTAATATAATAAAGACTGGAAGGGTTAAGAACAGTTTCAATAGATTTATAAAACAGTCAGAACACCAAATGAAAAACATTACATTAAACTGCTGACTAGAATCGTAAGTAACTATTCCGAATTTCTGCTCATCTCCACGGACATTTAGGAAAGGTTCCACTGGGATCCATGTCTGTACTGTCCGAGTTTTATCAGACACCTTAATTAAAATGAAAAGAAATTAATTTAGTAATTTTACACTACATTAACACTCAGAACTCTAAATTTATTTTACATGATTATTTTACAAGCTGCAAGCTGTTACATATAGTCTCAGTGTCATCTTAAAAGAAAGTCTTCATAAAATGTTTTATCTCTATCATCTTTTGGAGCTTTGGGAGAAGAGTCTTACTTTTGGAGCGGTGACTGGTAGCAGACCATTTGTCGGGATTGAGTTTATTTTAACTACAGAAATAGCAAGTTCCTTAAAATAGTAGTCCTTTGATTGCTCCGTTGTTTGTATAATGTTGTGTATGGCCGCTTCATCTGCACTGCATAATGATGTCATTAACAGGGATACAACCAAATCAATACAAGATTCATACAGTGTACAGTTTATTTAGATCTTTAAATAAAAGACTGGTACCATTTGTGTCCCTCAGTTGGATTTTTAAATTCTGTGTTGCACATTTTCATTATTTCATCATAAACGCTTGGCTTTGTTAAGCAAGGAGACTTGGAGCTTTCAGTTACACCATTATTAAAACAGTTGATGGTGAATCCACATGCTAGAATTGTTATAAAAATAGATGAGGGAAGAATGACTGAGTAATCAGACATTTTCTGCATATTTCCACATTTAGGTCTGCTAGAATTTCTTATGGTTTGGTAAAATATGTGTTATTATTAACCCTTTAATGAACTAATTATTAAATCACAAAGAAAAACATTTAGTTACATTTATTATGTATTTATTTTATGTTCTATTTATTATGAATTTTTCTAAGGAAAGTAAAAAAAAATCAAGAGAAAACTGACTAGCTTGAAATGCATAAAATTAATCTGTGTAATGAACTTACGCTACCAGTCAAAAGATCAGAATAATCATGATTTTTTTTTATGTTTTTGAAAGTATACGTCTCTTATGGTTACCAAAGCTGAATTTATTTAATGAAAAATACAGTAAAAACAGTAATATTGTAAAATACTATTACAGTTTAAAATAAATGCTTTCTATTTCAATATATTTTAAAATATAATTTATTCTGGTGATGCAAAGCTGAATTTTCAGCATCATTACTCCAGTCTTCAGTGTCACATTATCCTTCAGAAATCATTCTAATATGCTGATTTGGTGCTTAATAAATGTTAAATTATTATTAATGCTCAATTATTAATAATGGTTCCTCTTATTATTATTAATATTGAAAACAGTATTTGCTTTTTCAGGATTCATTGATGAAAATAAATATGTAGTATATAAGTAAATAAATAAATAAAGAGAGGGAGAGAAATATATGTTAATAATGTGTAATAATATGTTTAATCAACTTAATCAAGCATCCTCACTAAAAAGTATTACTTTTATTATTATTATTATCTAAATCTTATGTACACCAACCTTTTGAATGGTAGTGTCACATGGATGCCACAAATATTAAGCAAAAACTTTTCAGCATTGACAGTAATAAAAGTTTCTTGAACACCAAATCAGCAATCATGTGACACTGAAGACTGGAGTAATTACGCTGAAAATTCAGCTTTACCATCACAAGAATAAATTACATGTTAAAATAAATTAAAACAGAAAACAGTTCTGTTAAAATATAATATAAAATATAATATTTCACAAAAGTACTGTTTTATTTTTGACCAGTCAGTGCAGCCTTGGTGAGCATTAAAAAAAAAAAAAAAAAAAAAAAAAAAAAATATATATATATATAATATATATATATATATATATATATATATATATATATAAATATATATATATATATATATATATATATATATATATATATATATATATATACTATATATATATATATAATCTTTTGACCAGTAGTGTATATATGTTTTTGGAGTGTATAAGACTGTGGATCATGAACATGCAGACTTATAAAAATAAATTGCCTCATGGTGATGGGAAAAACAGTCTCTCGCTGTCTCTAATACTAAGATAAAGTATAAGTCTGAAGATGCTGAAATAATCTGATTTGAGGAGGGTTTTAGGAACTTACAAGGGGGTGAGCAGGCTCTGTCTTCTGAATTGCTGTTGGATTGTTGAATATTTTTGTTCTGAGAATTTAGCTGTGTTTCCCCCAGTTTTCCCCCCACTTGGATCATGATCAGAAGTAGCAGGAGTGTCATATCTCTGTGGGACAAATTAAGATACAGACATAAATTAAATCAAATACAAAAGACAAATAAATTTCAACATATTGAATACACAAAGAATGCATATAATACAAAAGTTCTCATTGTTAAAATAGTTTATAAAAAAAACCTTCTATAATAAATATATAAATAAAACATACTATAGGCTATATAGGTTTAATGTGTATAACCCAAACATAAATATTTACAATTATTTTAATATTTATGTTTACATTTTACATGTATACATTTAGCAGACGCTTTTATCCAAAGCGACTTACATTGCATTCAAGTAACAGTTTACATTTGATCAGCTCTTGTTTTCCCTGGGAATCGAACCCATGATCTTGGCGTTGCTAGCGCCATGCTCTACCATTTGAGCTACAGGAAAGCCTTTAATCATGTTAAGTATGTTATTTAAGTATTAAGTATGTTTAAACATACATAACCTAGATGTAGTCTTTCTTTTCTTACCTCACTGTTTTTCTAGTCATCAAGGATGAAGTTGTGATAATTTCCACAGTGCTTTGCAGTTCACACACACTGAGAAATGAAGAACCAAACTCAAATTTTGTGGCTTCTGTCACACTCACTGAGCTCCATGGTGACGGAACACAATGACAAGCCTTGTCATTACATTTGTTTTTCAGCAATGCAATTAACATATTCACATACTTTACTCATCTGCATACAAACGGAAAAATTGCAATAGCCAGCACAAAAGGGCTGTTTTTTACTCTTTCAAATGACATTAACTAACAATATATAATTAAATAACATTATATGATATGACCAAATCCACAGCACCGTTTCTTATGTCTTAAGTGTAACTTACTGCCACTTTCTGATTATATTGTAATATTGTGCTCAGTTTGGTAGTAGCCAGAATTATTTTACATCATTACAAACATTCAAGTCTTTATCTCAGGTAAACAAAACAGAAAAAATAAAACACTATGGTAAAGCAAAACTTAAAAAAATAAAAATAAAAAAAATAAAAACTTTTAAATGTACTATGGCAGGGGTGTCAAACTCAGTTCCTGGAGGGCCGGAGCCCTGCAGAGTTTAGATGCAACCCTAATTAAACACACCTGACCCAGCTAATCAAGTCCTTCTGGCTTATTTGAAAGCTACATGGTTTGTGTGTTGGAGCATGGTTGGAACAAAACTCTGCAGGGCTGTGGCCCTCCAAGAACTGGAGTTTGACACCCCTGTACTATGGTATTATCATGATACTCCATGTTTCTTGAAGCACCACAAAATGCTAAAAAAAAATACCATTAAAAGAAAGAAGATTTTGCAATTCTAAATAACATTGTATTTATCTACAAAGGATAAAAAAAAGATATAATATTTTCCTTCCAAAGACTTGATTTGAATAAATGAGGTCACTGGTGGAAAGAGCAAATTATGTTACTCACTGTGGGAAAACCTGACAGCACAGCTCTGGAAACGAACAAACATGTAAATAAATTCTCAAGAACACTTAACAAAACTAAGGTATTTAGAAAATGTACCCAATAGCAATGAACTGTTGTTACCACTAAATGGAGATAAACTTCTTAAATGGACTGTGTTTTGTGCTACATAAATTAAATGTGGTATTTTACAAAACTTATACAGGTGCTGGTCATATAATTAGAATATCATCAAAAAGTTTCATCGGAGCGCAACGGAGGATTTGGTTTTCAAACTAAAGTAAAAGACCACTTCTTAAACCAGAGAAGGTGAACATGTTGGTATTCTTGTAGAGAAAACATTCAAGTCCTGTCAGCGACAGACAGTTTAGTTTGACTTTTTGTTTTCATTTTGAAAAGCTTGTTATCTTTGCTGTTTACCTCACGTTACGCTATGGAGGCTTTCCTTATTTTTTTTATATTATTATTATTTGATTCCTCAGTGTTTGCTAAACATTCTGTTATGTATTAGGTGGTATAATACAGCACGTGATGTGTCCTATGCCAAGCCTCGTCTTATTCGTTTTTGTTAATAAATGTTTTGTAAGCTTTGTCATTGTAACCTACTGTTTTATTGTTGTTGTGCTTTTTAATTAAGAATAACAATGAATCCATCTTCTGTTTTAGTCTTAAAAGGTGAAAGGTGTATAGATATAAGCAAAACAGACAATTATCTTTTCTTGTAAAGCGTGACACCAAGATCGTGAAAGTGAAAGCAAAAAAAGGAATTCCTGTCACAAAATATAAATCACAACCCAGCCAGCAATGACATGTGGGGCCCAGATGGGTTAACTACGGGTTCCATGGGAACTGTGTGGGCATGGGCTTTGGCTGGGTGAAATCAGCGGGTCCCATGTAGGTTTTGTAGTATGAGTCCCACATAGGAAGCCCATATGAGCTGATTACATGGGCCCCATAAGGGACAGGCATGGACCAAGTGGGCATGGGTTTGATCTGGGAACACATATATGAGTCTTGCATGACATATTTATGGGCCAAGTGGGCATGGGTTTGATCTGGGAATGCATATATGGGTCCTGCATGGCATATTTATGGACCAAGTGGGCATGGGTTTGAACTGGGAATGCACATATGGGTCTTGAATGGCATATTTATGGGCCAAGTGGGCATGGGTTTGATCTGGGAACACATATATGGGTCCTGCATGGCATATTTATGGGCCAAGTGGGCATGGGTTTGATCTGGGAACGCATAAATGGGTCTTGAAAGGCATATTTATGGGCCAAGTGGGCATGGGCTTGATCTGGGAACACATATATGGGTCTTGAATGGTATATTTATGGGCCAAGTGGGCATGGGTTTGAACTGGGAATGCACATATGAGTCCTGCATATAATTTTTATGGGCCAAGTGGGCATGGGTTTGAACTGGGAACACATATATGGGTCTTGAATGGCATATTTATGGGCCAAGTGGGCATGGGTTTGATCTGGGAACGCATATATGGGTCCTGCATGGCATATTTATGCGCTAAGTTTGGTTTGAACTGGGAACACAAGTGTAGGGACCTCGATCTGCAGGTCCTGGTGGGGTGGTGGTGGGGGGCTTGTCCTGGGTGTAAGGTTGGCTCCTTAGCTTCCTTGTGGGTGGAGGCCACCGCCTCTAGGTGGCTCGGTCTCAGGGTGGTGGCGGCGTGCGGTGATTGCGGGACTCTCTGGGGGGCTATGGTGGTGCGGGGTCCTGTCGGGATGACGGGGACCTTTGGTACTTGTCAAGGATACTGTAGGAGTCAAGGATACTGTAGGAGAGTGTGTTGGGTCGAGGGAGGGGGGAGTGAGTGAGCTGAGCTCACGGAATGAGTGAGAGAATTTGGTGGAGGGAGTGAATGAGCGAGTGAATCAAGTGCACAGAATGTCTGTGAGTGAGTGAATGAGTGAGAGGATGGATGAATGGGTTAGACTGAGGAGAATGAGTAAGAGAGCGAGTGTGTGTGAGGGAATGGACGAGTGGGTCGGATGGAGGTGAATGAGTAAGTAGGTGTCCAAGGGTTTGAGCGGGTGAGTGACTGAGAAAGTGGGTTGGATGAATATGGGTGAGTGGATGAGCAGGTGAGTGGGTGGGTTGCGTGGAGGGAGGGAGGGTGGAGGAGGAGGAGGGTGGGGGGTGGCCGGGTGGGTTGGTGGGGAGGGGTTTGGAGGGGGTGGCCGGGAGGTTTGGTGGGGTGGGGGGTCGGGGGGTGCTGCCGGGGCCTCCGGGTGTGTGGCTAGGGCATGGGGGCGGGTTCCGGCACATCCCGGGGGGGGGCATCTGGGGCGGCCTGGTCCTCCTGGGCGTTGGCTGGGCCTCGTGTCCGGTGGGGGTGGGGGGGCTGCTCTTGGGCCCATAAGGCCCTGGGCTCCATGCCCTGCCTGTTATCCTAAAAATCCTAAAAATGCGCCACTGCTGCGCGTGGCCACGAAAGCTTATCATTTGAACGTGTTTTTATGCCTTGCCCATTTAAACATTCAAAAGAGTTTCTAAGCATTCAAACACAGGACGCGGAACAACTTAAATGAGTACGCAGTTAAATGCGCAGTGTTCGGTGCACACATACAGAGCAAACATAAACTTAAAATACTGTTGCCATGGCTACGTGTCAAACTTGAATATTCTTTTCCGGTGATTTTGAGGCGGATAACATGCTTAGAATTTCATGAAACTCAACACACATATCAGTATTAATGATAGATAGACACTGGCAAAAGCTCATAAAAGGGCGTGGAAGAGGCACTGCATAGCGCCACCTTTTCAGAAAACTTTGGGGGTTAGTTTTAGCTACAGTCACCAAACTTGGTAAATATATTGGTCTCATCAAGCTGGACAACCTTCTAATTTACAGTCATTAGCTACAACCAACAGGAAGTCGGCTATTTTGATTTCAATGTGGATATTTGGAAAAATATGGGTGTGAATTAATGCATACTCCTCAGAGGAGCATTATACTATACACACCAAACTTTGTCTACATGATGCCAAAACATTCAGGAACTTAAATTTGTAAACGGATTTTGGATATCTTGAACGGTGTTGCCGTGACAATTTCTTAAAGTAACAGTCTTTCACAGTCTTGATGGTTTGGTTTAACCCTTTAATTGCTGTATCAATTAAAACCAGACTGCCAGAGGGTTACTGTAAATGCATGTGCTTGCTGTGCCACTTTTTCGTGATGCCACCGGCGTGGCGGTTGCACTGACAGCTTGGGCCCGCCATCGCTGCTTGCGATGTTTTCAAATTTTGAATTTGGACTGCAATACCAAGTCAATCCTACATACAGCACCTTTAAGTCATTGTTTTTTGTAAATGCGTTTACAGCATACTTATCTCCAAAAAGCACATAAATGAAGTAGGCTGTCTTTTTAAACACCTCTTTTTTCAGTTTAATTTCTTTTACTGAGTGGGTATCTTAAATGCCTTTATGTGGCAAGTGCCGCTGTTCCTGACAGCTGTGACCGTCACGGACTTTCCGCGGTTGCTATTTGTATAACTATGCATGAATAAAGCTTTATATGTTTATCTCAGGACTGTAATTTATACTCATTTATGCTCAGCTGCCACGGACTTTCCACAGTTTGTATCAGCAGTTAGATAGCTTGAGGTAATGTTTGTAGAACATTTGAAAAACATTATACATGCCTAATTTATAACATTTGCTTAGCTGCCACTTTTCACGGCCGTGGTTGCTGTTGTCTGCCAAAATGAGGGAGTAAAATCTCTGCGTGGCAGGGGCAGCTGCCACTTGACCTGCCACCGTCAAGTGCGCCTGCCACCGGACCTGCCACCTCTATGTGCGCCTGCCAGTGGCAGCTGCCCCTCGACCTGCCACCGTCAAATGCGCCTGCCATCGGACCTGCCACGGCCAAATGCACCTGCCACTTTACCCGTCACCGCTGAATGCGCTTGCCTCGCGACCCGTCACTGCTTTAGCGAACAGGTGGCGCAACGCTTAGGTGCTGTGCGCTCCATTATGGATTTAAAGAGAGGATTAAACATAAGATAAAGCAGCAAATAAGTGTAGAATTGCACGGTCTGTTCGCTTACATTCGGTGCTGCGTGCGCCATTATGGATTTAAAGAGAATAATAGGGTACAACGGGGCTAAAGGCGCCTTTGATATTATTTTCATGGCACAAAACGTGGCGTAGCACTTTGCAAACATCCTCTTTTCAACATGCACGTGTTTATTTGTCTGATCTTTGATGTGATCGTGCGCAGCAGCGCAAAGTTGATTCTGTGCTTACTTGATTTAATATATATACTGTATATATTACAGTGCCACTGTATGGAGCACGCTCTCAAGAATTTCACTCATCAAGGCACATGTGCTGTGATGATGTGACAATAAAAGTGATTTGATTTGATATATATATATTAAATGTTGTAGATTTAAGTAGCAAGTGATAATTGCTCAAATTAATGCATATATTTTGAGACAACGGTCTTCTTAACAATTTTCAGTTTTGTTTAAGATAATTAAAGCAACAGTTTTAAATAACAAAAGAATATGTAAAAGTATGGTGTTTGGGGTAAAAAAGCGCCTCTGCTGTTGGGGCTAAAGGCACACAGTAATTAACATGATAATTAATAGATCGCTGACTTTTCCATTTGTTGACATGACATGGTTAGATTCAGATGGTAAATATCATATATTATGTTTGTTACAGGGTTGATGAGACGTGAGACATGCGGATCCATTTGCAAGGCTTTATTATCAAACATGGTTGAAACAGGCAGGGTCAATGAACAGCAGACAGGTATAACAAAGACAGGGCAGAGAATAATCCAAGGGCAAGCGTGGGTCGACGATCGGCGAACAGTATCCAGAGGGCTAGGCAGAGAGAATAAACCAGGAGCACGGGCAGGAATCAGAACACAGGAATCTAACAAGGTAAATACTGGGAACGCTTGGTAATGCAGCGGGGCTAACAATACTCGGCAGAGAGTAAGAGAAAGTCCAGAGTTTATATAGTGTGTGTGATTGGGTGATGGTGATGTGAGATTGTTCTCAGGTGTGTGCGTGATCAGTGCAAACAGCTGTGTTGGTGCAGTGGATGATGGGAAATGCAGTCCTTGTGTGATCTGTAACTGACTGTGTGGTGTGAAAGTCCATGTGATGGGTGAGTGACCTCTAGTGGTGAATGAACAGAAGTTCAAGGCCAGGATTTGTGACATAGCCCCCCCCCCCCCAAGGAGCGGCTTCCAGACGCTCCTATATGATCCAGAGTGGAGCGGACGGAGCAGGAGCCCACCAGGGCGGAGCGGACGGAGCAGGAGCCCACCAGGGCGGAGCGGACGGAGCAGGAGCATATAAACAAACAGACAGCACAATTCTACATTTATTTACCCATTTGCCATATAACTTGTTTTATTTCTCCCTTTAAATCCATAATGGCGCGTGCAGCACCAAAGCGTCGTGCCAGCCACAACTTAGCTTCGTGCCTGCTGTCGAGTGGCAGGCGCACATAGCTGTGGTAGGTACGGTGGCAGGCGCATTTGGCGGTGGCAGGCAGAGTGGCAGGCGCACATAGCTGTGGCAGGTACGGTGGCAGGCGCATTTGGCGGTGGCAGGCAGAGTGGCTTGCGCACATAGCCGTGGCAGGTAGAGTGGCAGGCGCACATAGCCGTGGCAGGTACGATGGCAGGCGCACATAGCCGTTGTAGGTATGATGGCAGGCGCATTTGGCGGTGGCAGGTAGAGTGGCAGGCGCACATAGCCGTGGCAGGCACGGTGGCAGGCGCATTTGGCGGTGGCAGGTCACCCTTTTTTTGGAATGTGTTGCAGGTCTGAATGACAGGAATAGGGATGGGTATCGTTAAGGTTTTAACGGTATTACTACTCTTATCGATACTGCTTATCGGTCCGGTACTTTAACGGTATTCTTATCGGTACTTTTTGTTATACTGTATATATATATACTGTATACATATATATATATATATATTATAACAAATTAGGAGCTGAATTAACATTACTTTATATTCTGAAATGTAAAATAAATATTTAATTAAATTAATATAAAACATCAATTTGTAAATGCACCAGTGTGCAGGCATTTTTAGTGTTTTATATACATAAGATACAGTAAGAATATTAACAAAGAAACAAAGTAAAAACAAACTGACAAATACAATAAAACAAATATACAAATGAAATGAAATAAACAGTGCTTTAATTTTTCCATGAAGGTCTACTAACATTACTGTTCAGGCAAGTAATAGCTTACAAAAGAAATCTAAAAGTAATCAAATGTAAATGCGCACTGCATAGTTTTCACTGCATGTATTGATAGATTAATGCTTATTAAAGCTATAACGTTATTCAGATTAAGAGCTGTGGGAGATTTTCTCTTTGCATTTTTTTCTTTGGTTAACATTGAAGCACCAGTCTGTCACTTTAAGGCAATATATTGACACACATCGGATTTTCTCCGAACAGTTCTGGTCCACTTAAGACAAACTGTTTAAGTGAATACTCTCGTAGCTGGCCATTTGGACATATTTTTGTGTGTATTTGATCGTTTGGACGCCCGAAGCTCAAAGTGTAATTTGCCTGTCTGTTTTGGAGCGCTCCGCGCAGGCGCGCAGGCACGCACACAAACACACACACACACACACACACACACTTCAGCCTGGGGAACAGCGTCTCTTGTGCGGATTGTGCTTTCAACGTTTTATTATCAAACATGTCCCGCAATTTAGCAACAGTAAAGACGGCATCTTACAACAATCACCGACTGAGCTGATTCAGACTTTAAGTGTTGGTTAGGGAGGAACGAATGCGCGCCGCTGTGAAGTGGAAGTTGTGCTAGAAGAAACGCGGCTATAATCCTTAGAAGCCAAAATCAAAAATAAATAAATAAACTTAGCTTAATATAACAGCCACAGGCATAAAGTGCATATGTTTTAATAGTTAGTTCTCTATTCTATCATAATTAAACAGGGCTTTCATGTTGCGCGTGCTGAAGCTCCTCCACGTGAGCGCGATCTTGCTTCTGAATTACGAATAGCAAAAATGCATAATAGACAAATGTTTGAATATTATTGCATATAAAACAGCTGGCAACTCTGGTGAGAGAGAATTTGCAAGATAATGTGTATATATAGCAACAATAAATGTATGTGTGTTTTCTTAATTTCTCCAGTACCGACAGCAGAACCGATAACGTCAGAGCTTATCGATACTCCGGTCTTTCATAATTTAGCCCCGAGACCGATTAAATACCGAGTTTCGGTACCCATCCCTAGACAGGAAAGGATGTATATTTACAAATGACATGAAGTCGACCAGACAAAACATGAAATATTTTGTGTTCATATTGTCTGCAATGAAATACAAGTCAAAGTAAATTTAGAAATCACTACTTTCTTTTTTTATTTGCGTTTTCCATACTGTCCCAACTTTTTCTGATTTGGGGTTGTAGATCAAGTAAGCACAGAATCAACTTTGCGCTGCTGCGCACGATCACGTCAAAGATCAGACAAACAAACACGTGCATGTTGAAAAGAGGATGTTTGCAAAGTGCTACGCCACGTTTTTGTGCCATGAAAATAATATCAAAGGCGCCTTTAGCCCCGTTGTACCCTATTATTCTCTTTAAATCCATAATGGTGCACGCAGCACCGAATGTAAGCGAACAGACCGTGCAATTCTACACTTATTTGCTGCTTTATCTTATGTTTAATCCTCTCTTTAAATCCATAATGGAGCGCACAGCACCTAAGCGTTGCGCCACCTGTTCGCTAAAGCAGTGACGGGTTGCAAGGCAAGCGCATTCAGCGGTGACGGGTAAAGTGGCAGGTGCATTTGGCCGTGGCAGGTCCGGTGGCTGGCGCACTTGACGGTGGCAGGTCGAGTGGCAGCTGCCACTGGCAGGCGCACATAGCGGTGGACATAGCTGCCCCTGCCACGCAGAGATTTTACTCCCTCTCTTCTCCCCTAAACTGAATGTTGTTTCTGAGAGGTATCACTTCAGGCAACGCGCTCAAGCCGTGGGTGAGTCTACAGACCATTACGTTGCAGCGCTTCGTGAACTGGTAAAAACGTGCTTTTGGCGATATGGAGCATGAAATGGTCCGCGATCAGATTGTGGAAAAAACGTGCATGCCCAGAATTCGCGAAAGACTGTTATTAGAGCCAGATTTAACCCTTGAAAAGACACTTACTATTGCAAGACAAATTGAAGCAGCGGTTGCAGATGCCAAAGTCATTGCTGAAGGGGAATCGAAACACATATCAGCGATCCAAAAACAAACTAACTCGCGGATGCAGAAAAGTAAACAAAAGAATAGGCTGAGAGAGGATAGACGCATAAAGGGTCAACAGCAGTACCGCTGTGGTTCTACGTATCACCTTGCAAATGACAAGTCCTGCCCTGCTAAAGACTGCAAATGTAGAATGTGCGGGAAAATCGGACATTTCTCAAAAGTGTGCAAGTCATCATCAAAGTCAGTTAATGAAGTAAGCCTACCTGAAGTGACGGTCCTCAGTGTGAATGACTGTAATACAGATGATGGAGCTCCAGTGGGCACTTTTACTGTAGCTACACCCATACTCCCTGCACAGTCTTGTACTATTAAGATGATGGTAGATACAGGCTCGGGTGCATCAATTCTGCCTCAGAACATTTACAAAGAACACTTCAGTTTATGTGCCTTGTCTCCACCCAAAGTGCAGCTTCTGAATTATTCAAGGGACAAAATACCTGTTTGTGGCTCCTTGACATTGAATGTGACATACTATGGAAAAACAGTTGCTGGTGAGTTTAACGTAGTAAAATCAGGAACACCTCTAATTGGACATGACATATGTAAAACATTGGACATTGAAATTAAAGGTGGTCGCTTGATTGAACCTGTCCCTCACTGTGCAATGCTTCAGCTGCCTAGCAGTCTGCCTACATGTACTGATACCCCTGCTTCTGCATTAACCTCTAAGGGGTTTGGATGCGCTAAAGACTTCATACACAAAGAAAAGGTCCGCTCAGAAGTTAAGCCTGTACAACAAAAAGTACGTCACTTACCACTATCAGTATGAGCAGCAGTGTCAGAGGAACTGAAAACACTAGAGGAGAACGGAATCATTGAAAAAGTAGACTCATCCGAGTGGGTGTCACCCATTGTCGTCACAAAACGAAAGAATGACACAATTCGTATGTGTGTTGACTTACGGGAGCCCAATAAGGCTGTAGTACCAGATAGCCATCCCTTACCATTGATCGAAGATATTCTGTCTGCACTACATGCATCAGTGATGTTCTCTTCGCTTGATCTCAAGAATGCATATTATCAGTTAAAGCTACATGAGGAGAGCAGAGGACTCACTGCCTTCATCACTCACGAGGGCCTATACCAGTTCTGTAGAGTTCCCTATGGCCTGTGTTCAGCACCATCTGCTTTTCAGCGTATGATGTCAAAGGTCTTGAAGGTGTACAATGTTACTTGGACGATGTAATTGTTCATGGTGCGTCTGAAGCCATTCACAATGCAAACCTCAAAGCTGTTCTGCATAGGATCAGTGAAGCTGGTTTGAAACTAAATCCGGACAAATGCAAGTTGAATTTAACTTCACTAAGCTTTCTCGGATACAGACTCTCAGCTGCTGGCCTGCACCCTGATGTCACCCACACCACTGCAATTACAAATGCACCGCGCCCTACAGATGCAGCTACACTACGGTCATTTTTGGGCCTCACTGCCTGGTACAGCAAGTTTGTACCTGCCTATGCTACTCTGGCTGAACCTATGAGAGCTTTACTTCGCAAAGACTGTGATTTTCAGTGGACTGTTGCAGCACAAGAAAGCTTTGATCAGGTCAAAAAGGCTATAGTAAACAGTCCTGCACTTTCCCTTTTCAACCCCAATCTCGGCACAATACTTTCCTGTGATGCTTCAGATTATGGTGTCGGTGCTGCCTTGACTCAGCTTGATGACCAGGGAATAGAGAGAACCATTGCTTTTGCTTCGCGCTCCTTATCTGATGCAGAACGAAAATACTCCATCGTAGAAAAGGAGGCTCTTCCCTGCGTCTGGTCTGCGGAGAAATGGCGTACATGGTTGTGGGGAAGGAAATTCATGTTACGCACCGACCATCAAGCTCTTACTACTCTACTCAGCAGTAAAGGTAATAGCCGTGCTGGTTTACGTGTTGCCAGATGGTCTGCGCGTTTACTGGAGTTTAATTATGACGTTGAGTATAGACCTGGCCCCCTGAACAGTGTTGCTGATTGTTTGTCAAGAATGCCACTCCCTAACACGGAGCATAACTATGCTGAAACAATTGAATCCATTGCTTTGATATCATTTGCTTCTAGTGCAATCTCCAAGGGTGATTTCCAGACTGCATGCAACAACTGCCCAGTGTTGACTAAACTCTCTACGTATCAGCAGACTGGTTGGCCAAAATACAAGAAGGATGTCGACCTGCATGTACAACCCATACTTTCCAATCCGTCATGAGCTTGCTGTAGTGGAGGGATGCGTGGTCAGAGGTACACATCGTCTTTTGGTCCCTGAGTCACTACAGAAAAAACTCATAGACCTTGCGCATGAATCACATCAAGGCATGGTTCGTACCAAGCAGCGGCTTAGGCAACTGTACTGGTGGCCGAAAATGGATAGCCAGGCTGAAGCTCTGATACGAGACTGTTCCACGTGCAAACAGAATGATAAATCAGCTGTTACATATGATGCACCGCTCAAACCTGTTGAGTTGCCATCATTTGCATGGGAGAAGGTTTCTATCGATATTGTAGGACCATTTGAGACTGCACCAGCAAACTGCAGATATGCTGTAACGCTTGTTGATTATTTCAGTAAATGGCCGGAGGTTGCTTTCTCACCCAGAGTTGACACAGCTGCTGTCATACAGTTCCTGACTTCAGTCTTCGCCCGCGAAGGAAATCCAAAAGAACTTGTCTCTGACAATGGACCTCAGTTTATTTTTTCTTAGTTTTCTGAGTTTCTCAGGGAGAGAGATATACGCCATTTCAGATATGCTGTGTATCATCCACGTGCAAATGGAGAGGTTGAGAGGTTTAACAGGGTCCTAAAAGACTGTTTGCAAACTGCTTCAATTCAGGGAGAGCCTTGGAAATCATTCACTCAAACATTCCTTATGAACTACAGAAGTACCCCTCATGCTACCACGGGCGTTACACCCTCAGAGTTGCTCCATGGTCGATACATGCGAACAAAACTACAAATCATGGACTATCCTGTAAAAGACACAGACAAAAACATACTACGACAACGTGTGAAAAGGAAACAAGACAAAGTCAAACAGTACACTGATGCTAGGAGAAATGCAAAGTCCTCTAGACTCCAACCTGGAGACCTGGTGCGGATTAAGAAACCCTGGAAAGTAAAGAAAGGTGACCAAAAGTTCACTCAACCAAGATCTGTTGTGCAGAAGAGAGGTGAGGATTCCTATCTCAATACTATAGTCCCCACCAAGCTAGCTGTCAAACTCTCAGACCTCTGCCTAAACACTTCACTCTGCGACTGGATTCAAGATTTCCTCACCGGCAGATCACAAGTGGTGAAGGTGGGCCAGTTCACCTCCAACTCCATCACCCTGAACGTAGGAGCCCTGCAGGGTTGTGTCCTGAGTCCCCTGCTCTACTCTCTCTACACACATGACTGCGTGTCCTCTCACAGCTCCACTTCTATTATCAAATTTGCTGATGATACTGTGGTTCTGGGCCTCATTTCCAACAATGATGAGACCGCATACTTGGATGAGGTAGAGAGACTTACATCATGGTGCCAGGACAACTGTCTCTCTCTGAACGTGAGCAAAACTAAAGAGCTGATTGTGGACTTCAGAAAGAGACACCTGCTGCCCTACACTCCTCTTATGATCAGTGGGACCCCTGTGGAGAGAGTAAGCAGCTTCAAGTACCTCGGTGTAAACATCCCCGAGGACCTGACTTGGACTACACACATACAAACACAGGTTAAGAAAGCCAGGCAAAGACTGTACCATCTGCGACAGCTGAGGAAATTCAGGGTCTCACCAACAATCCTGACAACTTTCTATGCAGGGACTATAGAAAGTGTATTGACTCAGTGCATCTCAGCGTGGTATGGAAACAGCTCCAGCCAAGATTGCAAGGCCTTGCAGAGAGTTGTGCGCTTAGCTGAGCGCATCTCTGGGTCTGCTCTCCCCTCTCTGCAGGACATCTACCTCAAACGCTGCAGAAGCAGAGCTGTCAAATTCATCAAGGACTCAAATCACCCTGGAAACTGCCTATTCACTCCGCTGCCATCTGGTAAGCACTTCCGCAGCCTGATGGCAAAAACTGAGAGACTTAGGAGGAGTTTCTTCCCCAAGGCCATCAGACTCCTGAACTCAAACTCAGCCTCTTAACATCATCTGACTTACTTCAAATCACTAATCACACACTCATTACTCTCTACCTCATACTGCCAGTGCCATTTGCTCATTTGCACATTTGCACACAACACTTTCTGTGTCTTGATATCATATCTTATCTTATTTTTTATATACATTTTATTTTTTTGTGATTGGCTGCTTCATGTCAACCATGTTCAACCTGTTTGCACATTCCTCTCTGTACAGTCATGCTTATCTTAATATTTAATTCTACAGCATACTGTCATGCACATTCTTTTATATTTTATATTTTATTCTTTATATCTTATTTTTTATTCATTTTATTTTATGTATACTTCCCTTGTGTTGTATTTTTCAATATTTGCACTGTCCATGGAGCGGACCCGACTCTCATTTCACTGCTGGTTATACAATCTCTGTATAGTCGTGTATGTGACAAATAAAACTTGAAACTTGAAACACTTGGATGATGGTAAAATATGGAATGCTTCAAGTCTTGCTGGAGTGCCAGAAACGAGTGATGCTGACACTTACGAAAAGCAACAATCTGCATCACAAATGGTTAACCCTCCGAGCGTGCCATTCAGGTGTACTAGGACAAGGCAGAAACCTATCTGGACTAAGGACTATGTTTTACATGAGTAAGAAAATGAAGAGAGGTTGAACTGTTAAATAATTCAGTCAAGAAGATAAAAAGTAAAATATGTTCTTCATTTAATTGTGCTTCACAGTGCCTGTTTATTATAGGCTTATACGTGTTTCTGTTGTTTAAAGCCTGATACATTCTTTCAGTGTGAATAATGCATAGGCATGTACAGATTTGTTGTGCTGATATAGTATTGTGCATACTTTAAGGCCTCTCTGCATTAGATGTTCAGCACTGTTGTTCATACATGTTTATTGTAGATATCTAGTGAATAGTATGAATGCAGGAGATAGATGTTTAAGTAGACTGTCTGTACATGTGTGTATCTTTAGTAAGCTGTCTTGCATATGTCTCTGCATTATTTACTTTGATCTATGCATTCACCAATTCATTAGATCACGTCATAGACGATTAGAATTTCAGACTCATGTTAGTTGCATATGTGCCTTTAGACGCTCATGATAGTAACACAAGAGTTAAATTAAATTATATTTCATTGTATACTTCTGTTTAGTGTAATGACTATTCATGTAAGCATAAATGTATGAAATTTAATAACTTTGTTATACAGTAAGAGAAAATTAATTTTGGCAAGATGTTTTTGTCAGTGTCTTCCCATTAACAGTTTTATCTCATCTGTGTGTGTCTGTGTGTGTTTAGATGTTCTTGTTCTACTTCCGTGTGTTTGAATAAAGGGATTTGAAAAGAGCCTTCGTTTGTTTGCGTTGACAGATGTTGGAAAGCACTCTAATTTGACAGCTCTAGACACTCTACTGCTCTCAGCACACAGACAATTATCTCTTATCTCCAACATTCACTGCAGTCCTTTAATACAGCTGTCTAAAACACAAGACAGTTCAAATAGACTTAGCTTTTTAGAGGTAGAGCGAACACAAGACAGACGCCCTGATAATGACAAGTACATGAGTCTCAAGAATGCAGATGGTGATAGATTTAAGTGTACAAAATGTGTACACAATAATAAATGATTCAGAATGCAGTGATAGATTTAAGTGTACAAAATGTTACACATATATAAATGATTCAACAGTTAAACGCATACTTCTCATGCTACAATGAAAAGGAAGATTTCATCTGAATCAGATTTTTTTTTTTTTTTTTTTTCAAAGTAAATATTAATTCTATAGTTTGTATTAAGCTGGTGTCATTAAAATGTCGAAAGGGTCAAAAAAATTAAAATGGTTTTAAAATATCTAGAGCACGCTGCACTGTAGTAATTATCATTTTGACCACAGAAACAGGGACTACTACTAAAAAAAAAATAAGTCCAAGTCCTTAAACAAACCTGTTCTTAGTGCTTTAAAATGTTTTAGAGAACTCAATAGATTCAATTTTCATCTTCATTTTAATTTTGAATCTCAAAAAAGAGGTTTGCATTTAGAAAATGTACATTTATGGATGTAATAACTAGCTAACAGAAAAATAGGTTTACAATTTTCAGATTCACTGAATCCAAAATTTACATTTGTATTGCATGTAATTTCAAAATGATTATTTAGCCTATATAACGTTTGATAAAATCAAGAATTTCACAACAAAAATTCTAAAATAATTTTTAACAAGTTTTGGGTTTCTCTAAACATGCTTTCTTCATTAGTAGGAGCTAATGACATATGTACAATTTCCCGCGAAATCCGTCCCTCTAATATATAAATTGTTATAGATTTAACAAAGTGTATGTGGGTAGCCTAAAACAAAGGCATGGTTTGGAAGATTAATTCTTTGCACTTTCCTATTTAAAATATGCTTTAATAAAAAGTTGCATAATACAATTTTAACAAAACTGCAACTCCTTAATCAGCTTATATTCAAACTCAGTTTGTGAAGATAAAACGCACCAACTTATGTAGCCTATTATGTATTATGAAATTAATTATTCAAATGCTCTGGGATGCACTGGTGTTTTTTTCTTTTTTTTACAGTCAATGGATGCACCACAGTCTTGCAACAAAACTGTCCTGTAGGAGACGCTGTGTCACATGACTGTCAGTTTACGGTGACCTACACAATCTCATTAGTTGTCACATAAGCAAAAGAACGATTGTCACAGTCACAATAACTGTGAGTAAATTCAACCCATACTGTGCACCCTTTTAATATCTTGCATTGTGTAAACAAGTAATTTATAATTAATAGTTTTTACCTATCTGAGCTTGGCCTGCATAGGCTATTTCTGAATATATAAGGCCGATAGCTTTATAGAAATATTTTCTAAAGTGACAACTAAGCGCATATGGGTGCGTTTTTATATTACAGAGCTCTAAAACTGCAAAGAAGAAACAACACGTGTCTTTGTGTCAGGATAGATGTCCAGACTGGAGGTGGTACTGGACACTTCGCTGGTGTCCGTCTTGTTGGGCCCCTCCTCCAGCTTCAGCGGGACACACAGGACTCAGCACAGAGTCCGAGTCCCTCGCTGCACACACGAGGAGCGTCACAACAAGCCACCGGCGACCTGGAGCCCGCCCAAGAAAACCGAGAGAAAACGAGGATTTTATCGAGAAGAAACTATCGTATTAAATCTTTACAAGCAGGGTGATCCAAGACAGGTGTCGGAGCGTGTCGCAGTCATCTGATCATAATTTGTGCGCTCTTGCATTGTGGTTTCTGCGCAACGACCGAGTTTCTGTCCCAAGAAACCCAAATCTCTGTTGCATTAACACCAGCCGTTATTCACGCTTCGTTTACCGAGTCACACTACAAGAGGAATTGCAGCGTAAGTTTGCACAGCGCCTGCTTTGAAGAGTAGGTTGTAGCTGTAATTAATTTATAGGCACCACGTGAGTGGGATGAAACGACCATTAAGTGGGCACACCCGCTGGATATGATACCTAACACACTCAGAAACTTCAGCCAGAGCATCGGACCTCTTTGACTCCCGGGACAGCGTCTGGGACTGGCGTTAAACCTCACTGAATGACTGTAGCGCAGAAGAACCGCGCGCTTCTGCAGAAACGACACGCAACTACAGGAGACCCGTCAGAATGATGTTTTTAATCTGAGAGCATTGGACTTTTTGAGTTTTTGGTTGCAGACTGTTTGATTTGAACTTCTTTGGTTACACTTCTGAAGAGTTTTAGCTGCTATCACTGATCCAGATGAGAATGATGGCAGTATTATGGGATGACCCGTTCACGTTGCTGTGGAGACGGACCGTAATTTATTCTCTTCTGGTGCTCTTGATGAGTGGAGCGCGCACCTTTGGAGATGAGACCTTTAATGGAGAGGTAATTATAATTATTTACTAATCAAAAGTTTTTGTTTACATAATATGTCTGTACTGTGTATATTTATTATCTATATATAAATACAAACATGCTTGTGTATATATTTAAGAAATATATGTTTATATATTAAATATGTATAATATGAATGATATATAGGCCTATATATATGTGTGTGTGTAAATACATGTAAATATTTAATATTTAAAAATATATACTGCATGTGTTTGTATCCATGTTTGTATTTATATATAGCCTACTTAATAAATATACACAGTACACATACATTCATTATGTAAACAAAAAAACTTTTATTTTGGATGCAATTAATCGTGATTAATAATTTGACAGCGCTAATATAGGCTATATATATATATATATATATGTATATATGTTTCACTGTATTTTTGTTTGCTCATTTGCTATTGATTTTACTGCTCATTATCTCTATTGAATATGTTTGATATAAGTGTAATCTATATATTTGGTGTGTTCCTCATTTAGGGTTAATGCACTGTCTCAGAGTCTCAGGTCTGGTTTTTATATAACAGCTGATTTCAGCTGAATGATTGTAACTCAGCATGTGAATGGCTGTAATATCCGAGAGCAAATTAGAAAGTTGTTATTTAGCTTTTCAATAAACTTTCTGAATCACCAAGATTCTTACCTCTTAAATTCTTGTAGCCAAGCTTTGGGATGTTTTCAGTTTGAAGTGGTAGGAGGTATGAAGAGTTTGTAGTCTGTGTGGTTTGAGGTTTGTTAGTGGTGTGCCACTCCATGTATGCAGTGCTGCAGTGGCCCAAACCCTGTCATTGGTGGTCTGGCACTGTGCAAAGAGACTGATAGAAGCCAAAGATTTAAACTCTCTCTCTGAATTGATTATTTTACTCATCAGATTCACAAATCTGGCAGGTAGCCTCAACTTGATCCTTTCAGGTATCTGTTGCCTTCTCAAACATTTACATCAGTCCCGACCCAGATTAACCTGAATGATTGGAATAATAGTAACAATAAATCTAGATGAGCTCCTCTGCTGGAAGTAACATTGACCTCACATTGGGCAGTTATAACCTGCAGTTCCCACACACCTGGCTATCACATCGGCTATACTATCATCCAGCAACTTTCAGATACTAAAGCCAACTTTTAGAAAAAAAGAACACTCTTAGAAAAAAAAGGTACAAAAGCTGACACTTTTTTTTAAGGCACACATTTTAGGTACAAATTTGTACCTTTAATTTACCAATATGCACCCTTTAAGTACAAAGGTGTATCTTTTGAAAAAATACCTTTTTTTCTGAAGGTCTACTGGTACTCTTTGAACAATTAAATTCAGTTTCTTCATCTAACAGTGTACCTCTTGAAAGATCTGGGCTCCTGCATCACTGTCCTGATCTCTGGGCTGGGTTTATAGTAATAGACGTCTTTAAACCTACAGCTGACCCAAACCCTTTTAGAAAGAAGCAGCTTATCTCAGTAATTCTAGTCACAAATGTTGAATGACAGCAGATAGGCCTGCACATGCCACAGTGGTAGATGCATTTTTAGGGGATTGTGTGTTAAAGCTGTACGATCCACTGATTTGGGTGTGCGTTGAGACAACTGTGGGGACAAAGGCTCAAATGCAGTTAAAGAAAAGTATAGTATGCATGCATTCCATTTTCTACAGAATATCAGCTTCAAAGGTTGTGATTATGAAGTTGACCGATCCTCTATCTTGTGCTTAAAGTCCATGTTTAAAAAAAAAAAAAACATTGTTCTGGATCTACTTCCATTAATTCATTAAGAATTTAGTATGTTTTGCCTACAATTTGAGATTCACGATTAAGAACATGAATATTATAAAAACTGGGTCTCTCAAAATTCATGGACTATTTGTCTTTAGAAGCACAAGAGAACTCAGGAGATGAACTTGTTTTTAACCTTATTCTAAGATTCATGAATTTGGAGTTTTCTAAATGAGTGACCACGTGCCTAAGGTTAGTTATTTGCATAAAACACACCCAAGCTTTCTCCATATAAGGGGTTTCCACACAACCTTTCTTTAACAGCCGTCCATCACTGTGAGCAAACATATGACACTCCTGCCTGAGAGAGCTTGTGCAGCAAGATCCTCAAGCAATGCCAAGTGTATCACCCTCAAAACCAGTTCAAACTGGTTTTATTTTAATGTATTTTAAAATGTAATTGTGACCCTGGACCACAAAACCAGTCTTAAGTCACTGGGGTATATTTGTAGCAATAGCCAAAAATACATTGTATGGGTCAAAATTATCAATTTTTCTTTTATGCCAAAAATCATTAGAATATTAAGTAAAGATCATGTTCCATGAAGATATTTTGTAAATTTCCTACAGCAAATATATTAAAACATATTTTTTTATTAGTAATATGCATTGCTAAGAACGTAATTTGGACAGCTTTAAAGGCAATTTTTTCAGTATTTTGATTTTTTTTTGCTCCCTCAGATTCCAGATTTTCAAATAGTTGTATCTTGGCCAAATATTGTATCTTGGTCCTATCATAACAAACCATACATCAATGGAAAGCTTATTTATACATCATCTGAAAGCTGAATAAATCTCAATTTCGTAAAATTGACCCTTATGACTGGTTTTATGGTCCAGGGCCACAATTTATTCCTGCGATGGCGAAGCTGAATTTTCAGCAGCCAGGGCATCAGTCGTCTTCTTGTCCTTCTTCCTCTCTTCTTCTTCTTCTTCTTCTTTGTCTTCTTCTTCTTCTTCTTCTTCTTCTTCTTCTTCTTCTTCTTCTTCTTCTTCTTCTTCTTCTTGTCTTCTTCCTCTTCTTCTTCTTCTTCTTTTTCTTCTTCTTTTTCTTCATGTTCTAAATGTTGAAAACAGGAGCATCAGCCTTCTTCTAAATGTTGCAAACTGTTTTTGTTGCTTAATATTTTTGTGGAAACCTAATTGTTTCAATAAACATCATTTATTTGAAAGTCATTTGTAATATTATAAATGTCTTTACTGTCACTTTAGATCAATTTAATGTGTCCTTGCTGAATTTTTAGCTTTACCTACATTTAATAGTCGTGTGTCACAGTTTTCTCAAACAAATATGAAGCTGCACAACTGCTTGAGCACCATGTCAGAGTTTTAGAATGATTTATTTAGGATCATGTGACACTGAAATAAATTAGGTTTTAAAATATAATTGCAGACAAATTTGTGTAAGCGAATGAGACCCAGTGAGTGAGCAGTAAAAAAGACTGATTGTATAATTATATGTTTTGGATGATCCCTTTGGAATGACAGAAAGTGCAAACTCAAAGCTTGTCAGTTCACCCATAGCACAAACAATGTAGACGCTTGAGTGAAGATAGAGAGTGTTGTGAGTTTCTGTGTGGGTGTTGCTCAGAGAGCCTTTTGTCGTACAGTTCTTTACAATACAATACTTCATAGAACAGCATTTGCTTTCTCAAACAAAGATATGATTTCAAAGTGGTGTCTTATGAACGTGTATTTCCTGGAGGAGGGATTGGCAACAGAGTTGCTTTTGGGCTGTTGTCTTTTCCTTCGCTGATAGTCTTCCTTTTCAGATAGCTTTATCTTGGCATTTCAAACAGACTCATTTCTAGAGATACCATGTGTATAAAGGAGAACTATCAGGCATGTTTAACTAGCTGCTGCACGGAGGGTGTAGAGGTGTTGGCCTGATCTTCTGTGCTGCATGTGATCGCTGATCGCTGAATGCAACAGCTGTTTTCTAAATAGGCCACAAACAGAAACAGTTAAGAGACGTTTAGGACTGCAGGGCTCTCAGGCAGCTGAGGCGCAACAATGAGACTTCTTGTGTTCAGCTGACTGTGTTCAGAGGTGCGGGGAGATAGAGAGACAGGAAGAGCTCGTGGAGCAGGGAGAGGAGGGGGTTTATGAGGACTGTACTTCATAGGGAGCCGACTGTATCACTTCCTGCAACCTTATCTCTATCCTGCATTTAACCCCTGGAGTCCCGCTTTTCCCTTATGTTTTTTATCCGCCCTCTGTATCCATGGAATGCAGCATCCTTGTGATTCCCACAAAATCGTGGCGAGCTGTTTGTGTGGGGTCTGGGCTGCCTCACTGTGACTGAGAGGGATAATGACATGTGATTGGACCGTGGAGCCGCATTAACTGCTAATTGTGTCCATGTCTCAGTGGATGAATTGTACTTCTGACTGGTAGGTCTACTTCCTCTCTTATTAAAAACCAGGGCCACATTCACCAGCTCAATTACTGCAAGTTCATGAGGGGATTGAGCCAGATTCACTAGGCCTGCCTTGCTGTCTACTGTACATAGGCAGCAGCTTTATGCACACAGAAATGGACGATCATAAGTGATTGATTTGGAACGCTCTTTAGGCAGCAACTCTGAATGCCATACAAATAATGCTCCTTATGTGAAGCATGTGGCAGATGTGAAAATTGATGGAAAATCCAATGGAGTTTGGTGCATGTTGCCAAAAAAAAAAAAAAAATACAATGCATACACATTTGGTAAAATAGAGCATTTGATTGATTTTTTTTAAAGAATTCTTTTTAGTATTTAATGAAATATATTTATAAAAATTATACTATAACATAATATTATTACAGTTATTTTGCAGTTATTTTGCATCATCTGCATGTCAGGGTTCTGTTGTGTGTGTCATCTGTTCCTGCCTCTTGTGTCCATATTTGGTTTGTTTCCTGTCCTTGTTTGATGTCATTATGAGTTAACTCTTGTCCAGCTGTGTTTGTCTCATTATCTGTAATTAACCCGTGTATATTAGTTCATGCCTGTTCAGTTAGATTTCGTCTGGTCTACTCGTTACTTCCCGGTGTATCCTGTCTCTGAGTCCTGCCTTGTCCTGCCTTGATGTCCTTAAAGACTATTATTTGAGTTTACGTCCTCGTCTCCGTGTTCCTGTATCCTCCCTCGTATGTGCACCGTGACACTGCATAATCCTGCGACGCTGATAAATGGAAAATAAAATTGTTAAATTAAAATTAGTTGAATTTTGATGTTATAGCTGATATTAAAATTATATTTTGTGTAAAATATAAAAAAATAATTTAAAATGCTTTAAATACTCTTATTAATCATAATCAGTGTTGTTTTAGAATTATTCAATTTTATAATTTCCATTTTATTTTTTTTGTCTTTGTTTTTGTCATTTTCTTTTAGTACTTTTATTGTCTGTGTAGTTTTTTTAGCTACATTTTTAGTACATCAAGCAAACTAAATTAAAATGAGAAATGTTGATAAAAAGTTATTTATTTATTATTATTCTTTTAATTATTATTCTTTTATTGTAGTCCAGTTATAATGTTTATTTTATTTCAAGTATCTACAGATTGTTTTATAACTGTTTAATACTTTAATTATATATTGCCTACAGTTGTTCAATATTAACCAACATGTTAAAAAAAAAAAACTAATATTGACCGATAACTGATATGGCACAGGTAGGCCTATACTGTGTATCCCTAATTAAAATGTCTTTTGGTGATACTTCCACCTCTTTCCGAGAACTCCTTATTTGATTGTCTATTTAATTTAGTTTGGCATTGCTGTTCTCATTGATTAAGGTTATTGATTTACACAGCTGGAAAATGAAACTGACAGCTGATTGATGTGCTTTGTCCTTTGACCTTGCTTTGAGTCTCATTACCCAACTGCCTGCCATTAAGTATATAGCCTAAATATATTTTAAAAATCTATTTATTGTATTTTCTGGAGTGACACAGCTCCCTGTGGCCCAGTAGACTGGATGTGCAGAGCTGAGAGAGAAGACCACATGGAGTTTAAATGAAATTTGTCATTGCATAATGGTATTCTCCAAACCAGTTACCTGAGATATCAGAGCCAGAATCACGTCTGAAACGCCAAAAGCCCAGTCTGCCTTAACTTATTTCACTCCTCCCCTCCTCCATCATGTTCTGTTTTCCTGTCTTCCTCTTAATCTTTTTCACTTGATCTGATTCGCTCGCTCCCTCTTCCCTCTCACTTAATGACCACAAAATGGCACGCACCCAAAGCCCAGGAATAATAGCGCTCTCTAGTCGTTAGATTCTTGGCTGACATTGTTCTGGACACACACACACTCTCTCACACACACTAAACCCCAGTCTTTTCACGACGCGCTGTGAATCACAGGTTCCTGGAGGACGTGCTGTTGGCAGCGGCTCTCAAGGTCCCGTTGAGCCAGCGCTGGCACAGGGGCTGATGGGAGAGAAGGATGGCTCTCCTTGCCTCTGTTCTCTGCAAAGCCTTAATCTGTATGCATGGCTTGGGATGTTGTGGTGCTGGAATGGATGCTGAAACACTTTAGGCTTTAAAAGCGGGTGTTCGTTTATCTCATCCATTTCGACGACCTGCAACGAATGATTCTAGGTGCCCTTGACATAAAGAAGGAGCATATAAAGCATGAAAGCAAGAACGTTGTTGTCCTTTATGAGCCAGTAAGCAGAACACTAGGGTAATGTCTTTCTCTAGTGGGAGTACACACACCTCCCACCTCTCGCCTGCTAAAAGCCCCAGGGCTCCGGGTGACTGAAAGCCAGGCAGTCTTATCTGTGGGGGTAAGGTGTGTCCTGACCTGCACAGCCCTTTAGCACTTCCCTCTCTCACAGCCTCATTGGAGACACAACGAGGATTGTGTTCAGGGAGAGTAAGAAAGCTGGGATTGTTGGATTTGGTGTGGAAATAAAGAGTAGTTGACAAATATGGAAATGACACGTTTTATGTCATAAATGTAAATGATTGAAAAAGTGTAGATTTTAGATGCTGTGGCCACCAATATATATATATTTTTTTATTGTTATATTTTCATTGTTATATTTCAACATAATTGTTGTGTGTAAAAAAAAAATCCTGTAAGTCTCTAAAAACTGCATGAAAAAAATATATTCAAATCATTTTCGAAGTAACCGCTGTGATTGTACCACCAAAAGGTACCAACGTGATGCTAGAGTTGTTATTATTTGCTAGTGCATTGCTATACAGTTGCTAAGGTTTTCTGAATGTTTTTAACATGTCGCTATACAGTTTCTAGGGTAGATTGCTAGTTGCTTGGTGGTTGTTTACTAACCCAAGTTCAAAGAGCCCACGCCCAAATCTCTTTTATTGTGGTTATTAGATCAAGTCCTTGTGCTTTTTTTCTGATAAAAATTGCTATTGTAATTTAAAGTGCATGTGACTTTTTTTTAATAATAATAATAATAGTAATAATAATGACAATAATAATTATATTGACTTATAATGCCATTTCTACTAAATAAGACAATTAAAAGGTTTAATCACTAAATAAAGCAAAATGAGAAATAATACTATTGTAATATTTATTGTAAATAAAAGGGAATTTAAGGAAAATAATATATTTTCATTTTACAGTATGACTGTAAAATTACAACTCTGTCTTAATTTCTTCTTATTCAAACGTTAAACCTTTATTTTGGCAAAAAAAACAAAAAAAAACAAAACAAAAAAAAAAAACCCACAGGGAGCCCTTAAAGGGGTGGTTGACTGTTTTTTTTTCTAGGCTTGATTGTGTTTATGGGGTGCAGTCTAGCATGTGTTCATGCTTGGTTTTTTTAAAAACGCATTATTTTTCACATAATTTACCTTTATTCCACACCTCTCTGTCCCTTCTCTGACAAACGCCTCGATTTATTTCCTGGTTTTATGAAGCTCCTCCTTCAGAAATACGCTATGGGCTGAGATTGGTTAGCTGGCTCAGTGTGTTGTGATTGGCTAAACCGCCTCTACTGCACGTCTGAACATCCCGCCCCTCTCCTCAGTGGCATGTGATTTTGAAACTTGAGAATCCATTAGAATCGTTAGAAGACAGAATCGCGATTCATATGAATAGATTTTTACGTACATCCCTAGTTTTCTCTTCCTCTTCTCTAAAGCAGCGCAGCGCTCGCCCCCTTTGCTGCGTGTTCCCGGGGGCGGGGTTTATCTGGGTCTGTGATGTATCAGACCCGGGAAGTAACTCGTTGTAGTCCCTTACCTGTCGTTTTTGTAGGCATTAAAGAATTTTAAAAGAGGGTATCTCCGTTTGCATTGAACTTTCAGCGCCGCAACTCTGCAGATATTGTTTATGCTCAAACAGCAACATTACACACTAACTAATGTTAAAAAAGTGAAATCGCAATCAACCCTTTAAAGCTCTTTTGTTGACAACAAGCGACACGTTTGGGAAGATGCCTAACACACGCACATTATAAGTGACCCAAACTCAGAGCACTTGCAGTGATGTGTTTGTGTTGAGAACCATATGTGAACTGAGCTGAGACACTGAAAACACTAGATGATGAGCTGCTCGCGTATAAATGAACACAGTGACATGATGCTTCACGCTAAAAAAACACAGCTAATGTATATTTATTTAATAAAATCATAGCCTTTGCGATTTGACAATCACACTAAGCCATATTGCAATTTCGGTCCATGTTTGTAATGGATTTTCCCACAGTATCATTCAACAAACGAGAATTGTTAGTCTGATGACTTAGAAAAAATAATAAAACAAGCTGCAGAATTTGAGGCATCATTTGTTCTAAAAACAAATTTAAGTACATAGAAATAGTGATGCATGCTAGGGTATAGTCACTTTTTTTTCTTTCTTTGCACTGTAGATATAGCTGGTTTGGTGCGGTGGCATATTAGCCTTGTCCGAACAGGGCCAGCTATTCAACTGTTTGGCTGTTATTCAGCTGCCTTCACAACACATAAGGGCACAAAGGCCTGTGTTTTCAGTGGCTGTGGAAAGTAGAGATCCGGACCAGGCAACTGTGTGACAGGCCCTGGTTACTGAGTAGGAAGAGAAGGGGACATTATAAAAGTAGTGACCCCCTAACCTCTTGAGTCCAGTGGGAGGAACACATTAGCCTTCTGCTAATTAATACCAGGTGAAAAACAGCACTGTAAAGCCATGAACACAAATCTAAGCAATTAATTCTGTATTGCTTTTAGTATTGCATTTGTTCTCAGTTATGATCAGTTTTATGTTTCAGATGTTTCTCTTTAGAAAACATGTAATAGAAACAAATGACACCGTTGTTAGAGTAAGAGTACAGCTGTACAACTTATGGATCATTACTCACATCAGTAAGTATTTGATGAGAATGTGACATTTGTAGACTTTGGTGATATTGAACAATCTGTGATATTGTTCTCTTCAGATTACACTGTGAAGCAAGAAATCTCTTCATCTACTCTCCATTTGATCTCATTACTGTCTAGAGATACCTAAGATAGAATATTGGTCTGGTTTTCTATATGGGAGGTTCTGGCTGGTTTAGGACCAGGGTTATTATATTTAACTAAAGCTAAAACCATTTAAAAACTTTAAACTTGAATAAAAACTTAAAACTTGAATTAAATTAAATGTAAAATATATTAAATAAAATATATTAAATCTATTTTATTTCAGCTAGTTTCCAAGGCAACATTTTCTTATTTTCATTTAGTTTATTTTAATGTACAAAAATAGTAAAAAAAAAAAAAAATGAATAAAAACTATATAGAAATATTTATAAATAAAACAATAAAAATTACCAAAAAAGAGCAAATTTATTAAAGCTAAAATTATAATAAATGGAAATATAAAAATAATTCAAAATATTAATAAAAACTAAAATAGTATCTCAGTGGTACTATAATAACACTGTGAAGGACAGCCTGTTTACTGTTGCCACAGGGTGGGCTTAATAATGGGGCAGTTTAATTACATAATTTGTGCTGATTACCTGACTAATGATGATAAGCAGTAGGTTTAACCACATTTAATGCAAATCAGAGGATCGTGTCCAGCTTTCATCCCCTTTAATGGACCCTCTGGCCTTTAGGAATCGCCCACTGCATCCAGCGCGAGAGCCAGATGGGTCTGGAGCTGTGCCTCCATGCATGTCTCTGCCCTGAGGAAAGTCCCCCAGCAGTGAGGGAAGAGTGCTGCTCTCTGCTTCTAAAGCCCAATAAATTGGCCAGCCCAGCTGGTGCCGTCACCCCTCAATCTGTGTTCACATCCGCCTCAAGTGTTCTCACACAGTCTGGACCAGTATTAGGTGTCGCTTATAACAGGTGTGACACTCTTTCAGTCTGTGACAATGTCTTCTTTCTCCTTCATTCTCATGGCAGTGATAGACTGATGTTTTTTGAATTGCTGTGGCAGTAAAGGGGTCATGTAATTATTCCAAAAATTGATTGGTCCTGTTTTACATAGATCCTTTAAGCCAGCTATTTAAACACTAGAATTTAAGTACACTAGAATTTAAGTACACAGTGTTATCTCCTTTTTAATAATCTTTTGTGTTCTTGAATTTGCATTCATGTCAGTTTTCATACTCTGAACTCTTTCAAATAGGAATGCTAATTTTCAGGAATTTTCTTAATTAAGTATTCCTTGCATTAATATTGCAAAATGTGGGAGACTACAAATGTCATGTGCAATTAGATTGCTTTTTACTTTTTCAAATAAATATACATATTTTCAGCCCACTGAATTTGAATACATTTTAACTATGAATTTAATATGCAGTGTATGTTTGCAATTACTGTTAATAACATGCATAACATGCTAAATACAGGTATGACTCTTTCTACATTAAGAATTCAATTTGTGGATTGTGAAATATTAATATACATTTTGACAAAATTATTAATAACCATGAACATCGCTGATCACAAAAGGTCAAGGGAAATTAGATTTCTAATGAGATCACTTCTGTCTGTGTTTTTGTCTCAGTCATGGCTGCGGCAGTACGGCTACCTCCCGCAGGCCAGCAAGCAGATGTCCACCATGCGCTCGGCTCAAATCCTGTTGAACGCCATCAGCGACATGCAGCGCTTTTACGGGCTGGAGATCACTGGAGTGATGGACCACGGCACCATCGAGTAGGACACTCGCTCCATCACATGATCTAATGTATCAGCTACACTGTTAGAGCTACTACCAATACATGCCATTTATTTTCATGAAGCACTTACATCCTGTTTAACCTGTAACTGAACAGAAAAATTAAGGTCACCTTATGGAGAAGGAGACCCTTAAATTAATATTGCAGGTTATTTAATGTCTATAGGTTGATGATCCTGTGGTCATGCATTATCAGTGGTAACTTTTTTTTTTTTTAAAGCAGGTTATGACATGAGTTTGATTGTAAATTTCTATAAAGGGTTAAAAGGCGATTCTGTTGCACCAATCTATGATAACACAATACTAACACATAACACATAATGTTGAAGTGTTTTCTGTTACTTTCAAAACAAGATGACAGTTGCCTATTTAAAGGAATAGTTCACTCAAACATTTAAATTTGCTGAAAGATGTAGATGAGTTTGTTTCTTCATCTGAACAGATTTGGAGAAATTTAGTTTTACTTCACTTGCTCACCAATGGATCCTCTGCAGTGAATGGGTGCCGTCAGAATGAGAGTTCAAACAGCTGATAAAAACATCACAATAACCCGCAAGTAATCCTCATGACTTCAATTCATCAATTAATGTCTTGTGAAGCGAAACACTGTATGTTTGTAATAAATAAGTCTATCAAGACATATTTAACTTCCAGTAATGAGTCCTCTATCCATAATTTTGCTTCCTATGGTGAATAAAAATCTGATTAATGAGAGAAATATGCACAGATCAAGCACAGTTTACAAGCGAAAACAGTCCAAAACAGCTCTAAGCAAATATGTCAGTGAATTTTGATGTGGGGATGGATGTTTTCACCAGAAGTCTTATTATGGATTATAATGCCTTAATGATGGATTTGTTTCTTAAAAACACATACCTTTTCACTTCACACTATATTAATTGATGGACTGGAGTGGTGTGGATTATTGTGATGTTTTTATCAGCTGTTTGGACTCTCATTCTGACGGCACCCATTCACTGCAGAGGATCCATTGGTGAACAAGTAATGTAATGCTAAATTTCTCCAGATATGTTCAGATGAAGAAACAAAATCATTAACATATTGGATGGCCTGAGGGTGAGTGAATTTATACATGCATATTGTCTGTGGTAATAGACAACATACCTCAAATGTTTGCCATAGCAAATAAAATCAAAGTCCACCACACTGCACAGTGATGGATATAAAGGGGCCTCCATTTGTTCAGCTTTCTTAACATGCCTTTATTTTGTGCATGCCTATTAAAGTTCCTTTTGTACACAAAGCCTTCATCTGTTCCTTTCTTTTTAGGGCCATGAGGAGACCCCGCTGTGGCGTCCCAGACAAGTTTGGGGGTCAGATCAAGACTAATGTACGACGGAAACGTTATGCACTCACTGGCCACAAGTGGGACAAGAACCACATAACTTTCAGGTGTGTTTGGATCTGACTCTTCAGTCCACATTATTCCAGTGATTTTGATTGTAATTGTAACACTGTTCTTCTTGTGTCTGCCATGGCTGCAGTATTCAGAACTACACGCCTAAGATCGGGGAGTACAACTCATATGAGGCCATCCGACAGGCCTTCAAAGTGTGGGAGAAAGTGACGCCGCTGACGTTTGATGAGATCCCTTTCCATGAAGTCAAATACGGCCGTCGGAAGGAACCTGATATCATGATCTTCTTCGCGTCTGGTTTTCATGGTGACAGTTCCCCGTTCGACGGAGAGGGGGGTTTTCTGGCACATGCTTACTTCCCTGGTCCAGGGATGGGTGGAGATACTCACTTTGACTCAGATGAGCCTTGGACCATTGGTTCAGAAAACGTACACGGTGAGTCAAAAGGACTTAAGTGTTTTAAATTGTCATATCTACTATGCATATATGTGAAATTATGTTAATACACTGACACTCAAAACATTTTTTTTAAAGTCTTTTATGTTCACCAAGGCTGCATTTATTTGATCAGAAATACAGTAGAACAGCAATATTGTGAAATATGAATACTGTTTTATTTTATTTTATCAGAAATCATTCTAACATGCTGATTTAGTTCTCAATTTTCTTATTATTAGTACTGCTTAATATTTTTAGAAAACTGAGAATGTCTGGCAACATCTGTATCTCTCAGTTTCGTAGACCCTCATGAATCTTTCTGTGGAGTCTAATGATTAAACCTGTCAACCCAAGTTATTCTGCCAAATCTACAGCAAACAAAAAGAAAAAGGTCACATTTGCTAGCCTACTTTGTGTTCCTTCTGAATGCTTAATAGCTGGTTTGTATTTGCTGTTGTGAGGTTTTCATGGTCCCGTGGAGGTGGGTGACATCATTTGAGACAGATGAGTGACTATGTGAGCCAGTGAGCAGCATGTTGATCTTTTTAGAAGGTCAGACATTCCTAGAGACTCTTTTGCACTTTGCAGTAGAGAACTGTGATAAACAATAAGGTACAGTGGGGTCCAAAATCTGGTTTAGGATTCTAAAATAAACTGGAAAGGAAACTTTGTGATATTGACCATTTGAACCCATGTACAAAAGGTCAGAAGTTACAGACATATCCTAACTTAGAATCTCTGCTTAGTAGCCATAGTGATTTCAGTTAGGATCTGATTTAGAACATTGATCTTCTCAGATCTTAACCCAAGATCTAACATTGACAGCCAATCAGAATCCACCCTATAAAGAGCTCAAGAGGCTGTCAACAAAACTGCAGAACATGCTTACAAAAAACAGAATGACATTTCAACATTACGACTAGTACCGATGGTGTAGAATACATTAAAAACTTAGCTGACAGATGTTGAATGATGGCCCGTTATTCCCCAAAAGTCAGCTTGGTGCATCACAACCTTAAGATGGGAAGTTGCTGTAATACGGCTCCTGATATTTAAAGTAACTTGGAAAGGCCTCTTTGTCTATAAAAGGGTTAAAGGTTAATCATGGGATGTCTAGTTTTTCAGACGCTTTAATGAATCATTACAACATGCCACATTTGATTGATTACTGACACACTGACTGCAACATTCACTGAGGAAACACATAATGCAACTTCAAAAGGAATCTCTAGGATTTTCCAGAGCCTATTTCCATAGGTTTGTAATGTCTGCTACAGGATCGTCATTGTTAGCAACAGTTGAAGTCTGGGTCACAATGACACAGCTGTGAGGAGAGATGTCTCCTATTGCCCTGAAGTTGCATCTTTTAACAGTCGTGGCTCTCACACAAGAGCAGCTTTGAATGACAAGTGCGTTTGTCTGTGAAAGCCATCATTGATTGAACTGTCTGAAAGCATTAGGACAGCAAGTTCAGTACTTCTCTTATCTGCACAGTTATTAGCCCTAATGATGGTGCCGCTCTGAAAAAAAAACTCTGAACAAGCAACATTACTGTCTGATGACTTCATACGGCCTGCATGGATGGTTTGGATTGTCCACACTAGATAATAATGGATATCGTCAGCATTAAAAGGAAGCAGTCAATCACCCCTCCCAGACCAAAATCAGGATTTAAGAATTGCATTGAGCCATTTACACCCGTAGAGTCACAGATCATTGTGACAGCGGGAAAATGGAGACAGAACGTGATTAAAATCAGTCACCGACTGAGTGCACTGTCACTGTGAGCGTTTCAATAAATCTCTGTAGTGTGCAGATAATTGCAAATGTTCTGCACTGAACCACAAACTACTTTCATATGAATATGCACTGAATGTGCAGCTGCAGTGTTTTTTCTTAAAATGTACTGCAGATTATGTAATAATGAAGGCAGCTTACAGTATAAAAGAGTACACTTTCACAGTGTTTCTTAATGCACTTTAGTACTGCAAAGTGCATTTTACAAAGTGTGATCTCAAATTTTTACATTTTGCATTTTGTTTTAGTAGTCTTTAGTTGTGATTGACATGTGCTTTAGTATGTTATTCAACATGAAAATAAGTGTACTTCTTTAAATTAAGCAATTATAGTTTTAACTGTAGTGCGTTATGCAGTTGATATATTTTAAATGCAATCAAGTGCACTAGAAAGTGGAGTCTGGGGCCCGGTGTAGTCATGGTTCAAAGTTGGCAAAGCTAAAAGCAATCCAGCCTAGTTTGTGAACCAATATTGATAAACAATTTGCCTGTTAAAGTGTAATAATGCATTTCCCATTGTTGCTTTCAGTGAGCATAATAGGGAGAGATGGATGGGGATCAAACTCAGCTGTGTATCAAATAGTCTAAGCTGAGTGTAAAACAGAATTAAAGTTAAAATGACTCATTATTTGCAAACCCATTTCACTTCTGTAAAGTGATGTATTTAGTGAAACTTCAATGAGGGAAAATGGTAGGGCAGAACTTGACTGAATTGTTGTAACTGTTCCATACTACCATACATGATCCATACTAGAGTTAGCAGTTAAGTTTCCTTCCTGAATCACCTGCCAGCACTCATAGGTTGAAACTTAAGCGGTTTTAGTGACGTCAGCCAAAAAGGAACGTTATTTCAGTCTCATTTTGATTATAGATCACAAAGACAAACATTTTTCTTTGGAATGGCATGCACAGATGAACTGTTTAGATCAGGAAGATGTATTAAGATAATACAGTGAGGCCATTTTAATTTCATGCCACTTTATAGTGCACATCATCTCAGCACTAAGCAAGAACTAACAGCGGGAACCCTTTTCCCAACTCATCCTTAACTCTCCTCTTCACTCATGTCCTATTTACCCAGTCATCTAAATATAGCTGCACTTCCTTATCTTCTGCAAGACCAGTAGCGATTTTGTTTAATGTGTGCACTTAACTGCAGCAAATGTAATGTTCTAGTTGATGCGCAGTATATCATGTGTCCTTAAGTCAGAGTGCCCATAAAATGCAGCTGTGATCTCCCAGAGCGAATGAAGATTAATAAGCTGTTGTATCAGACATTCTTTACTAGTGACCTCAGTAAATCAGCTCATTGCTGACCATCAGCTCTCTCTAATACCGCCGCCTGTGATATTTAATATGTGTCTCCCCGTAGGCAATGATCTGTTCCTGGTAGCCGTACATGAGCTGGGCCATGCCCTTGGACTGGAACACTCCAATAATCCTTTGGCTATTATGGCTCCTTTCTACCAGTGGATGGACACCGAAAACTTTGAGCTGCCTGAGGATGATCTCCGTGGAGTCCAACAGATTTACGGTAACCTGATGATTGTGATGTCTTAAACATGACATTTCTGATTTTGCAGCATATTATCTCTGATCTGTGGAAGCAGATTTCCACCTCGGAATAAAAAATAAATAAAATAAAGTAATTCAGACTTTTCATCTGACAATTCACACTTTTTCTTGCAATTCTGAATTAATATCTCAAATTTGGAATATTTCATGAAAATCTGCAAGGTTTAAACTTGAAATTCTGAGAATAAAAGTCAGAAATGTGAGATATAAAAAAAGTAAATTGTGATATGTCCAAGTATTTTTTTGTATTCCTTGGTGGAATCAAGCTGTATTTCTTAGAATTGCAAGTTTAAATCTCACAATTCAATACTTTTTTTTATTTTTTATTCTGACTCACATAAACTTGCAAAAAAAATAGAATAAAATAAAGTAAAAGCTAAATGCCACCTTGCAAAATGCAAAAAGTCTGAATTGTGAGAAATAAACTTTGTTTGGGGGAAAAAGTCAATTGTGAGAGAAGTCAAATACTGTTTTTTTTATAACTTTTTTTTTGTTAGAATTGCAAGTTTATAAGTTTATAAGATTTTGTACAAGTCAGAATTGTGAAAATAAGCTTTCACACTGATCAAGTGTGCAGTTTAAAACAGAATAAGTGTTTAGTTGAAGTTATTGCATAGCGGTCAGTGCATTAGACAATGTGCAACATTTGTTCAGGTCTGGTGCATTTAATTTTCCGGATCCTGTTATCTGTTGTTCTCCTTATCATCTGCCTTTGAGTAAGAAATGCAGAAAATGTTTATAGGCACTTTATAGATTTACAGCTTTAGATTAAACTTTTGTTAGCTGTTAGTTTCCTGGTTCAGTCTGGACCAGAGTTATTTTAAACATGTGGTGTTGTTAAAGTTTGTTTGTTTGTTTACAGTAAGTAGTTTAAGGATTCAAGCTTATGGTGTAAGGTTTCTAATATTTGTTTTTGCGTTAAGCTGGTTTACTTTGCATTTGACCAGGTCATGTTTCTTTGAAATACTCTGGTCTTTGTGGACTTTAGTAATGTGTGTTTTAGCTTTGCATGAGGGAGTGTCAGCTGTGGGGAGAACTGCATGCATCATTCCCACTTTAGAAGAAAGTTATTTTAGTTATGTCATGGCAAATTCATAAATAATTTCACTTATTTTTGGAGTTTGCGAAGGCCAGCATCACTATTATTGCTCATACATTACAAATTGAAGAAAATATTTTCTATTTTTCATACAGAAAATGAAACCTAGTTTTACAGTACAACCATAAGGATTCAACGTTTTGTGACATTTGTTTTCATGACTATAAATAAATAAGCACATTTTCCCCCCAAATTCTCATTATCGTAATGGTTACTTCCCCCCATTAATTCTCAGTGGCGTCTCTCTACATATTCATTACACATTGCATTAATTAATGACTGTAATACTGTAATATTTTTTATTTAAATCTAAATAAAGACAGTACAACAAATAATACCATGTTGTTTAAAAATGGTAGAAATAATGGTAAAAATATTGGTAGAAATATCAATTAACCAATACCAATACCAATTTAAATCTACATTAAGAAGGTACAACAAATACTACCGTTTTGTTTAAAAATGGTAGAAATTATGGTAAAAATATTATAATTACAAATGAATATTATAATTAAAATATTTATTTATTTATTTATGAAATAATTAAATTTTATTTATCAAAATTTATTTTATTATTTTATGGGATGAAATTTGACCTGGACGTGTTCTGTTTTGTAAAATTTGCATAAAATCTAGTTCTCCATATTATATTTATCATAGACTGAACTAAGAGGTTGCCACAATGATATTCTATTATTTATACAAATTCTGTAAGTAATTTGAGTTTGTTTGTTTCTTGTAGGACCCCCTAGCAGTTCTCCGACTCAGGCTCTCCCCACTGTGACCCCCCGGCGACCAGCCCATCCAGACCCCAGGGCACCCAGTCCTCCTAAGAACCCTCCCGGAGCGCCCCCTCGCCGGCCGGACAGGCCTCGCACTACCGATCGCCCAGATCACTACGGCCCTAACATCTGCGAGGGCAATTTTGACACAGTCACCATGCTCAGGGGAGAAATGTTTGTTTTTAAGGTGAGCTAAAGACCCTACATATCCACATACTTTCTCTGCATTATGGCAAAGAGAATTCAATTTCTAATTTTTTCTTCATAGTAATAAAATCGCTAAAAAGTCTAAAATTGCATCTTCTTTATGCAAAATATATTTTCTTTTTTTTGCCCATTGGGTTTTGGATGCAATGTGTCCCAGGCATGTTTTTGACAGGCTTCATGAGATTCACTCAGCCGCTGTAGTACTTTCTGAATCAGATCAGCTCGAGCGCTGGAACAATAACAGTGCACGGTTCCAGGTGAAAGCCCTGACATGCAGGTGGACGCCCGCTGAGGTCAGCCTGCTCTCAATCAGGCTTTGTTAGGCAATGGGCCGTAAAAACCCCAGTGCTGGTCTTTGTTATGGGGTAGAGCTCCATAAAGAGGAAAGGAGTCATGTATTTAAAGTCTGGAGTTGATCAGGAGATACATCAGGCTTCATCTGCTTTGTGCCGTTTGCGGTTTTGTGGTCACGTCACGTCATGTGATTTGTTCCTGCATGAAAGAAGTGCTCTCTGTGGCTGAGTGTCTTTAATTCCTCTCTCTTTTTATCTGGAACAACACTGTCCAAATCATATGATCTTTCACTTTCTTTCCATTAGATGGAAAGGTTTTAGTCTTGCTGTTGGAGAAAATAGAAGGAATGTACAGTTTCTGAAAGAATGAAAATATGTTTGTACTTGAAATGCTTGACACAACACTAGGTTATTTAAAAAAAATTCTCAGGAGGTCATTTAGCAAATATATCAGAGCCAGAGTTAACTTTACTGCAGATAGATATCTAGGGATCAAAATAGAATGGATACTTGGTGGTGGGTTGTTTTGACCAATGCATACAATGTGAATTTTACATTTGTGTTTTCTAATATAATTAAAAAAATATTCTAAAATGCTTTTATATATAAGTAATTATTGATAATAAAATTTATTTTGCTTATTATATTTATTTATTTCAATTTTTAGGTGTTGTAAGCAAAAATATTTTTTAATATCTTTTTTATATTTTATTATTTAAATTTGAATATAATCTTCATTATTAAAACATTAAAATTCAATTCAAATCATTTTAGCCATCTTATTTGTAAATGTGGTGAGCCAGAGGCAGACTTTACCGGACAAGCACAGATTGTTGGCAAATATTCATGCGTTTTTTTGTTACAGGAGTTACTGTTTAACTGGCCACAGTAGTCAAGTTATCCATTGGACAACAATCAGATGCCCTTGAGTGAAGGACCACCTACAGATACAGTAATCTGCATTTCCCATGCTTAAAAAGGCAGTTTTCTGAAATAAGGCCATTCCCCATGTAACACAGTCCTACAAGTTTCCTCATGCAAGATTGTGTTCCTCCATGGAACAACGAGGTGTGTGTGTGTGTGTGTGTGTGTGCACACGTGTGTCTGTTTGTGATGAGGTGTTGGGGTTGAGGAGTGTGTAGGGAGAAATCAGGATACATTTAGTGTGTGTTGGCCGCAGACCCGGCTCTGGTTTTAATTTGGGCTTGGTTTGGAACATACTGAAGGTCCTGGTGGAAAGCCAGAAGCGTAAAGGATACAATGAGTGTATGTGTGTACATGTACCTGATGTTTTTGTCTTTACCTGAATAGAGTGTATGCATGATTTGTTTGTGTTTGCAAACATTACTACTACTGCAGCTGCTCATGTTATGGGTCTGGCGTCCTAAATATTCAACTTCTGTGCATAACTTGTCTGTTGATGACAAAAGAAGATATTTTGAAGAATGCTGGCAACCAAACAGTTGATGGTAGCCAATGACTTTCACAGGGAATCACAGGGCAGGTTGTAGGCCTAGAAGACTGAGAAGACTTCTTGGTTTGGAGGAGAACCAGAAAGCCTCCTATTCTTATCAGTGCACATGTCAACTTAGGGTTGTGGGACTGCTAATAAACCTGACCACCATTAGGAGAGAAATATACAACCATTATCATGTGGTCTTTGATTCATGTCTTATTGCCTCCTCAGGGCCGCTGGTTCTGGAGAGTGAGGAGGAACAGAGTGCTGGATAACTACCCAATGCCTATTGGACACTTCTGGAGGGGTCTGCCGGGAGACATTGACGCTGCATATGAAAGGCATGATGGGCGATTTGTGTTTTTCAAAGGTATTTTCCCTTTCCAAATGCACTTGAAAATTGATATAGCTCTGTGCTGTTAAAAGTTAATATAGACCATAAAAATGCTATATTCATGAGAGAAATTATTACCCAGGATGGCAGAATTACATCACATTGAAGTGCTTTTTACATTAGAACAAACCATTGATTTTGACGTTTGTCATTTAGTACAGGAAGTGCCCTTGATTTCCCTCAGCCATTAATGTGTTAGTCTGATGGATTTTACAGGTAGACTTTTAGAGACATGACTTTTTGGTTTATATATGAGTTTAAGGTAAATGGACAAAATGAAATTTTTGAGCTGTATAATTCTGGCCATAAATTTTGCAAAGGAAGCAAAACTCATGCTTTAACTCATATTTGCTTTGCTTCAATCAGGACAGTTAGAATTTTAGCCGTTATTTATTATTTCCAGCTATTGAAAATTACGTTTTTTAAATTAACATTTGAGCATTTTACTTGATGTAATTTTTTTGCACCAAAATAATAATGTAGTGTATTTTTTGCATTGAAAATTTTCTTAATTAAATGTTCAACATAGCCCCATTATACCTATAAATTCATAAATATACTTTGCTGTCTGCTCAGTTTGTCACGGTGCAAACATTACTAATTAGTTTTTAATTTTTATTAATTCTTACTGGGGCTTCCAGAACTATTAAAAGTAGAGTTTCAGATACATGTTTTTTTTGGTTCATACAGTATAAGGATTTACGGTGAAATAACTAAATGTAATATGGTGTTGTATAATTCTGAATTTGACCATATATTTTGCAAAGGACAACATTTAGCAAAACACACATTTACTCAATAAGATTTTTTTTTTTAACATAACTATAACTGGAAATTAAACACTTACTAACAAGTAAAGAAAACTTTCAGTGAAAAATATTCTAAACTCTAAACCAGAGCCGGCGCCAGAGCAGCACTGATGAGGGGGCGGCTGAGGTAACGAAAGGGGGCGATGACGTAGTGCAAAGTAAAAATAAATAAATAAATAAAAACATTTGTGGCCCATTCAAGTATTTGTCAAGCCTGCCCGCGCTACTACTACAACTATTAGAATACTAGGATATCACACACAGATAGTGTTTTGGTCGCCAGACAGGTCAGTTGAAGAGTTTTTTTTGTTTTGTTTTTTTTCTCTTTTTTTTTTCTTCAGTGCAGTGTTTTAGAATGATGTATTAAGCGTGGAGAAGCTGCTATAAAAGACGAGAGCGCAGCATTCAAATTCAAAGACATCCGTAGCGCATTTACTTTAAAATACAATGGGAAATACCGCAGTGGAATGAAAAATGCGTTCTGAGTGAATGACCCTACTAAAAGGTAGCCTACTTAGCAAATACAGATGGCAGAGTATAATAAAACAAAATTACATCAGATTCGAAAATCTGACATCCAGGAAATAACTTGTCTTAGGGCAGCAGTTTTACCACAAATACGGGCCGCTGCTGGCCAAATGGGTGCCCTAAGCAGAATTGTATTGTTGTGCCCCCTCCCCAAAATATTATGGAAGTAAAAAAAAAAAAACTATAGGGGTCAAAATAGACCTTTAATAAAATATAAAAGTAAACAAATAAATAAATTGTAATTAAATTGAATTATTTACAAATTACAGTTACCACCTATGGCTATGATTTTATTAATACAGCTGTCAGATTGATTTTATAGTCCAAAGCATTCAGAAATCACACAAAATAAATTTAAGCAGCTTTACTATGATAAAACCATGGTTAATTTTTGTAAGGGTTGTGATGTTCACATGTTTTTCTTGAAGAAATTATAGAGGCTGTAGCATTTCTATTGCAAAAAGGTGGCCAAAAATAAAAGATTAAGTGGATATTTTAATTAAATATTTGGTCGATATTAAAGGACTTGATCGTCCTGTGTAACAGCAGCAATTACCAGGCCTTTGGTGCCCTTTGCAGGCATTTGTAATAATATGTAGCCTAATGTACATAAATTGTATATTTTGTATTACTTTATGTATTTTAACAGTGTTATGCAATGAAACCATATGATTATAAGTAATTAACCGATCATTATTGCCTCATTGTTTTATATAATGTTTTATAATCATTTTAAAGGCTATTGTTCGCTTAGGTCTGTTTTTATAACCACAAAAAAAAAAAACTTATTTGTAAATTATTATTTGAAGTAACAAAACCATGGTTAATTTGTGGTTACCATGGCTACAAGAACATGGAAACTCAAAGAGAATATTAAGGCAGATGCTGATGGTGAAATTATTAGACATTATTAACGTCAACAGCCAAAAAAGTTTCACAGGATTATGAACGTACATGAAAATGATGCACGGGCTTCATCTTGGGCTTTTTCCTTTTTCCTTTCTGGGCCCTGGACTGCTGATGTCTTTTCCCGGGCATAGTTTTCGATCATTTATGATAATTTGCATTCAGCCGCAAATATGACATGAGGGCAGGCGGGAGCGCGAGCGCGGGCGCAGATGCGGGAAGGGCGCGTCACATGTGCTTAGCTTCGCTACTGCGTTCATTTTTTTTATCATTATATATAGGCTATCTGTTCATGTTTATATTTTTTATTTATGTATATGTATATATTAATATAGAATTAATAAGAATATATTTTTATTTATGTATATGTATATATTAATATATAATTTTTTTGAGCAACTGGGATTGTGCCCCCCTGGGAGTTGGTGCCCTATGCTACACCACCACAACCACCAGGAATACTCAATTGTGTCTGTTTTACAATGAAACACAAGCTTATTGTGACCGATTCCCTGACATAACACATTCATTGCGGCCCATTTAACAGATGCATCATTTTAAGTTTAACAAATTGAACAGCATCAAACAATACAGCAAAATAATCAACTAACTACGATAATCCAGCCCTCTATTAAACATTAAAAAAATATTTCATCATACCTTTAGCTTAGTCAGTAGTGCTGCATAATGCCTGCATTTAGTTGAACCGCTTGTGTGGGAAGTTTGTGTGTCAGATGTAATTAAAATGCGACTTTGTGAAACAGACTGTCCTAAATGTTTGCTATAGTAGCATCATATTAATGCTAGAAAGCCTATTCGTTTGGCAACTGTGTTTTTTAAATAAACCATTATATTTCATAAATAAAATCTATTTTCACACTCATCTTGAGTGAGGGGGCGGGATAGTCCGAGTGAGGGGGCGACGGCCCTGCTCTAAACTCTTTATTGGTACATATAAAAGTGTAAAATACAAACTTAAAAAAAAATTAAGGTGGAGTGAAAAAAAATTCACTGTCCTACTACCATTTTTTTTTACATTTAGAATTTTACATGAAAAAAAAATTAAAACAAATGTTACTCTGTTTTATTTATTTATTTACATAATAATGTAACTCTATTACACATAAACGTACTTTGCTGTGCAAATATTGCTGATTGCTTTGTAATTCTTAATCCATTGTTACTAGGGCTTCTAAAACTTATACAGGTCATATTTGCAATTTCAACAACTAACTTTACCTTGGTGTCATATTTAAATCAGCCCAATTTATAACAGGAAACCAAAGGTTTACATTTCCAAGTCATAAAACTACATGAACAGTGTCAATGAATGGCTCTGGTGCAAAGTCAACTGGCCTGAAACTCGGTCAGTGGGCCACTCTCATCAAGCCCTGCCAGCAGATTGAGATCAAAAACTGCTCAAACCACAGTGAGGTTTCCCACATTAGTTATACATATCAACCCCCTGCAACCCCCGAAACAGACATCTAATAACGTCCTGGTGAAGAATTCTGTGAAGATGAATGTATATTTGTTAGACTTGAGGAAAGCTGGCTTCCATAAGGAAACCGTGTATGGCAAGTGATGATGTCATTGGCAAGGCCCTTTAAAATTTGGATTTCTGCCATTGGAGAAAACCAGGAGACCAAAATCTTAGGAGCAACATCTGTTCTTAGTGAGACGAGGCCATTGCGTCAGCTAGCGCTTCTACCAGATGCTGACAGCAACGGTTGGACTTGGACATGGGCCCACTGAATCAAACGGGTCCATGAGGATGGTGCCTCAGTGTCTGCCATACTGTAAAATAATAAAAGCTCACGCTTATCCCAGTGTTTCTGTAACGGCTCCATGCGATGCTTTCGCTGTCGCTTTAACCACTAAAATGTGGGATTTGAACCAAACCAGCATTGTTGGTGCATCTCTTGCAGTGCTGTAGTGCAGTTATTTGAGTTATAACGGAGAGTAAACACAAATCTGTGGTTGAGTTTTGGAGTTTGTTACTGTGCCAAAGGTTGGAAAGTCACTGTACATGCACCACGAAATCCTGTTACCAGTTGAGTGTTGCTGCCTCGCCCTTCTTGTCTTTTCTACTTCCTTGCCATTGTTTTCAACCTGTGGTCTCTTTCTTGATGTCCATTTTTGAACTTTTGAGTTTTTTTTAAAACCTGCTTTCTAGTGGTTAACCAATATGTTTTTTTCGATGGGTGGCCGATGTATAAACCTGTATGATAGTAAATGAGAATAAAGCTGTGTCTCATTTGCTGTATTGGATACAGACTTCGAAGGCCACACCTTTAAAGTCAGAGAAGGTCGAACCAAGCTTTGTTAATTGGATAACGCACCATGTCACAAAGCTCAAATCATCTCAAACTGTTTTTCTCTCTTTCAAAAAAAAAAAAAAAAAAAAAGATCCATTCTTTGTATCCTTCATGGCCTGGGAAACAAAAGGCTGCATTTGAAGAAATATTTGAATTGGGACAGCCTTTTGTTGCGCCGCTGTGACTCATTCGGTCTTGGAATGCAGCCTCTGAATTGGGGCACCACTAAACATAGAATTACTGAAATAATATATAAAAAAAATCTTTCAAAAACATTTACACAATATTTATTAGAAAGTGCCAGATTATAACTACTTCCTCCTTTCTCTCTCGTGTCCATCCACCTGTAGGAAGTCAGTATTGGTTGTTCAGAGAAGCCAACCTGGAGCCCGGCTATCCTCAAGAACTGTTGGGCTATGGTAGAGACATCCCGTATGACAAGATAGACACGGCCATCTGGTGGGAACCTTCTGGCTTCACTTACTTCTTCAAAGGAGACTGGTGAGGGGCTAGTCTTATTTTTTGTTCTGCAAATAATTCTGCCTCTAATGTTTATTGTCTAATCATTTCCTTGAGTTTTTTTGGATGTCTTACTGACCATGTTTACACCTGCTCTTAACATCAGTCTCGGGTGACCTGATCACTAGTGATCAGCCCTGACAGACTGATATTTACTCATGGTATTAACATGTCTTGCATGCTTGTTCAATGACCACCCCAGATCGGATTTCATCAAGGGGAGGGGATCAGTTTTTTTTTTTTTTTTTTTTGATGACATATACATTTTTCATTAAATCGGTCAATCGGACATGACATAAAAATCTATTCATTTAAAATACATTTTAATTATAAATACATTGACCTCAATACACTCTTTATATGATATGTATTTTTTTCATTTCTAAATAAAAATTAATTTAAACATTTTTGAAGATGCGTAAAGTCAAAAATGCCAGGGGGATACAATAATTGAACCGTCAATAAATCATAATTCATATAATGAAAAAAAACAATGCATAGACCTTAAAATAATGTTTTATTACAACTTCCCTGAAAAGATACAGTATTTTAACAAATCTGCCTTGCTTATTCATATTTGAAAAACCTTTCTGCAAAATCAAGTCATGTGGTGCAACTAACATGCAGAAAATGAAAGAAAAGGAAATTATGTTATGGATCAGATTGTTATGTTATGGACCACTTTATGACCATGCAAGGTTAATTTTTATTGTAAGACATGAGGTGTGATTTCCCCAAAAATGTTTAATAAAAAAACAACAACTTATATTTGTGAATAATAATAATAAATACATTTATACATTTTATTGTTTTATAATTTAATATTACATATACGTAAAATATTACTTTTTACTTGGTTGCAACATGTAACTAAATTAATTTTTTTGTTAAAAATGTGATAAATGTAGATGTCAACCTTCTTCATATACGTATATTTGGCACAATGATAAAATGTTACATAAGTAGGCTTTTTTCAGTGGTTGTTTTGCATCAACATTTATGATAAAAATGCAAAGTGACCACGTTGAATATGGTTAGTGGTTTCAATGATCAGATCATCTGTGATGAATATTAATAACATGTGTAAATGGGGTCTCTGTGCTGTTGCTTAAATGGCTGCATCAAGAAAAGGCAGAATGATTTGCATTGAGGTGTGTTTGATAAATTACAGGTACTGGCGCTTTAATGAGCACTCCAGAGCCTCAGATCAGGACTACCCTAAGCCAATCAGTGTGTGGGGCACTTCTGTGCCGTCTTCTCCCAAGGGGGCCTTCCTCAGCGATGATGGAGGTGAGTGAGTGAAATGGTGTGTGGGGTTGAGGGGTCATCCAGTGCCTGTCTCCTTAATGTACAGGATGGATGGAGATCAATCAGATCAATCAGACGGTGAAACAAAGCAAGTGAGAGAATGTAATGTGTGAAATGTGATTTGAGGAAATAATGTGATATTATTGGGAAACACTTATATCACTGAAAGCGCTTTCCCACTTAATGGAATGTTCCTGGTTTAAAACAAATTAAAATGAGTCGACAGGATCTGTGGCATGCAATCGATTACCATAGATAGACTATAATTTTGCCTTCAAAAAGTCTAAAAGTCCTAAGTTTGAAAAAAGTACAGTAATGGACATGTAATAGTACATTTATGAGTTGCAGAAATGTGCAGCTTGTAGTTTTGTTAAAGCAAAAATGTCTTATTTAATGTTATTTGAGCTGTAAATTTCTGTCTGAATTGTCCGTTTATTGGATTAAGTTCTATTCATGTGTTACCCATGTAATTCGAGTGGCTAGATTTGTCTTTGTAAATGGTCCCGTTCTGGTATTCTTGTAGGTAATGTGCGAAAGGTATAGAGTTTCATTACAAAATTTGAGACGGCTAGTAATCTGATTATTCAGACCACCTCAGGATCACCTCAGCTGTCTGACAATTGCATGAAATTGAAATCTGTTGCATATACCAAAAATAGTAGTTCAGATTTATATTTATTTATACTGTACATATTTACATGGTCGGCTGTAAATGTAGTGTGCGTAACCTGAGATGGCAGTCTGATCCATTAAGAAGTATGAGGTGACTAAGTGTCAATAGGCCAAGTGTGTATTTTAATGTTCATCCCATAGACTTCCATTATAAACATTACTAAAAATATACATTTACAGTTGAGCTTCACATTCATTTAACCTGACAGTCTCAACCCATATGGCAATATATATATATATATATATATATATATATATATATATATATGTATATGTGTGTGTGTTATTTTTTGTATAGTTTTATAGTTTTGATAACCTGTCTGGTTTAGTTTTTATGTAATTTCAGTGATGCACTTTTAACACATTGTTCTATCTCCAATCTTGTGTTTCTCTCACACAGCTTATACGTACTTCTACAAGGGTACAAAGTACTGGAAATTTGACAACCACAGAATGAAGAGCGAGCCTGGCTACCCTAAGTCCATTCTTAGAGACTTCATGGGCTGTAACGTGGACCTCAATCCTGACAGAGACACTGATGTGGATCCGGGACGCAAGGGGCCTGACAGGCCACCCTTGAACCCGGACGCTGGCCGAGACAAAGACAAAGACAAGGAAAAGGACAAAGACAAAGACAGAGACAGAGACAGCACCAATGATGTTGACTCTAAAGAGGAGACTGAAGAGAAAACGAATGAGGTGGATGTGGTTCTGAAGGTAGATGAGACAGAGCGCACCATGAACATCATCATGGTGACGGTACCCCTGGTCCTGGTGCTGTGCATCTTGGGATTGATCTACGCGATCATTAACACACTACAGAGGAAAGGAGCACCCAAGTATTTAGTTCACTGCAGACGATCACTGCAGGACTGGGTTTAACCTCTCAGAATGACCCTCGATCCCTGTTCTGCCCTTTCATTTCACACGTCCAAAAACTTTGCACACACACACACCACCACCATAAACATGCTTACAAACATATACACACACACACACACACACACACACACACATACAGATACTGACACACAACATGTTCATCTTCACCCTTCTTTTCCTTTCCCATGGTGCTCTCCTAACATGTTGACTAGTCTATTTATATCAGAAAGTTTGCACATTTAATTTTTTTGTTCAGTTTTTCTTTTCATAATATTTTATTTTCTTTTGAATCAGTTGTTTGTGGGTTTTTTTCATTTCTAATTTTAGGATGTCACAATTAGTCATCTGCAATCACAACGTAAATGATGAACGGGAAGTCTTGCAGAGCAAAAAGAGAAGAAAAGGAAAGCGGAGAAAGAAATATCTCTCTTAGGAATATTTCTGCATCCATTCACCTTTTCTCAGGACTCTCAGCTGTGGTTTTCCAACTGACCGGGCAAGTCATAATATATCATCATAAAGACTGTAAGGACTGTGGCCACTATGTTGATATACAGTCGGGTTCAAACGTCTGAGACCACATGGAAAGTCTGGGATTCAAAATCTAACTGAAACCTAAAAATAAATAGGAAGTTTTAGGATTTTTAAAAAATAATTTTTGTTCATGCAACTTGAGTGAAGAAAATCATAGTATTTTTTTCAGCTCAAATTGTTATGCTAATAATATTTTAATATAGAAATTGTTTATTGCATTAAAAATATATTGCATAAACCTTTTCAACTATAGGTCTCCGACTTTTCAACCCTCCTTTTTGGACCAACTGGACCTGGTTATTCAACCAGTAACTAAGTCCAGTTGTATTTGGCTGAATTTTACCTGCTATTTGTTTTGATGTCATAAAATAGGGACTTTTCTCTAAATTTTGCTTACCTACTGCGATCATAACAAAAAGTCACATTTTATTGCCCATGGTTTTAACAACTGTGCCTTGGTCGTGCCAGCCAGACATGTTTTATGTGGTTCCGTCCATATTTTTAGAGCCCTCCTGATTTCTTCCTTGCAAGCTGAAGTGTTTTTATCTCCCAAAAGTCCCATGATACTGTGGCAATTCTACATTTTATTGTTTGAGAAACATAACACTTAGGTTGCTTTCATTTAAAGGGTTTGAAAAAACTTGAGGCATTGAGCAAGATCTTACTTTGCTGGTGCTGAAGCCATTTGCTGCGTGTATATTTATATAATAGCATTTTCATATTTTCATTTGATTGAACAAAAGAGCTATAAAATGAATACCACTAGCGTACGTACACCAATTTAAAACTCAGTAAAATACACAATTGAGAAAGCTTCTCGGGCCCAATTAGAAATAAAAGCCTTAGTGGGGCCCACTGTTGTAGGGAATGTTAGGTAATAGTCTAATTTTAAAAACAGCAGGAGGTGAAAGTCATTGCTAACCTCTTCTTTCTACCCCAACCCAAAGCTCTCCCTACCAAAGAAATATTACTTGCATTGACATGGGTGGGCTAAAACGAGACGGAAAGAAGCAGTGATAACTGTGAGTTCAAAAGAAAAGGGTTTAGATGCAGAAACCTTATATCTTAAGTATTTGTGAAAGGGCTTATGGTGTGTTAGTAAGAGTCTGAACTGGATTGTATTACAGTGATGGGATATTTTAGGGGTGTGGGTGTGATAAACAAGCAGGAGTGGGATAAACCCAAAGCAAGCTCCCTCTAGAAGGCTGAAACATACTCATACGCAAATATGTGGACGTGTTTATTTAGTTACCTCAATTTTTATGTTGTATTTTCCAGCATTTCCACAAGGGGCACTATAGCGTATATTAGCATAACTGTAAAAGTAATTTAATTTCCAAATAGGATCTTTTGTGGCTAGATGTTTTTTGTTTTTCAAGCCTCTTACTGTTAGGCATTAGTTTGAAGCGAATCTTGCTGAGCAAGTTTAGGTTAGTTAAACCATCTACATGTTTCTAGCTAGCTACCTGAATAAAACTTTCATTAATACTTGACATTTCAAGGTAACTCCATCACCTTACCTTGAGTACTGAGGTTTGAATATGAACGCACATTAAGTATACCTGACGAGACGGTCCACTTATTGACCTAGCATTCACATCTGCGTTAGCATACTTGCGTAGAGTATATTTTTGGCCTAAGCTTGAGATGCTTGGTAGATAGTGTGTGTAGCAATATCATCCCTATATGAGAGCTTGCTGGCACACAGTCCCATGGCCCACATTGCCAGGGTCCACTGCCAGTTATTTTTGGAGCGCATTCCTTGACCAGCAGCGGAAACAGGATCCCTGTTTCATTCACGACTTATTCATGCTGATGTGATCTACTAGGCAAAGTAGACAAATTAGGCAAGTGTCCTAACATTGTAAGATATAACCGCTGTCAGGTAGGTCTGTGTTTGCTTTCTGTGGTGTTTGCTTAGTGTAGTGTGTAACCTACATAAACTCAGCTAGTATACTCGGACACGGAAAGCATTAAGAAACAAACCACCGCCATTTTTTAAAGTGCCTCTGACAAAATCTCAGTCATTTACTCTTCACAATCAGTGAGAGAGGAGACGTAGAGGAGAGAACGAAAGTGAGTGGTATTATAAATATTGCCCTGTCAGACAAGGTAGAGCAAAAAACACTTTGATAAATATTATTGGAAGAGTAGAGGAGACACAGGACAGTCATGATCGGAATGCTGTCACTGATGAATCCCGCCGAATATTGTTGCCAGGCGATCCGCCCCTCCTCACAGTGCTCCTGTCGTCCGAGGAGATTTGGAGGAGAGTTAATCAGACATAAAAGCTCTTCCGTCCCTCCCCCGATGCCCTCTACCTTCTCCTCCAGTCGCCCAGATCAATGAGGAATACATAAACAAGCTTGAAGGATATCTGAAACGCTCACTCTCAGGGGCTCACTCAGGCCTTATGGCTGTCTTATTCCTACTTCAGCCCGTTCTTTGTCTGATTTTCACACTCCTTTATGGCCTTTTTCCATAATTAGTCACTTTTACAAGGTATTTGCATAGTATTTTCGAAATACTGCAGTACCACGGTAATACCATTTTTGGACAAAACCAAAGGAACCAAAAGATCATGGTTCCTTGAGGCCCCTGGGCAAGCATCTTTGGAGCCCCATTCCTCCTAGTTCCACCTCTATTGGTAGGCCTGCATTAGGCAACAAAATTAGAAAACACATTTTGCTAGGATAACATTAGGTGACAAATAACAATAGACAAGGGCTTTAGTGATCCAATGGGAGCTGAAAGGTCGCTAAGGTGCCCAGGGCTCCAGCTATAGGCCAGCTATGGCCATAGTGGTCAGTTTATTCTGTATGCGGTGAGGGGCCTGGAGCCTTAGTAGTCAGCTCGGTCTGTATCCGTTAAGGGGCTAGGGGCCCCAATGGTCATGTCCCACTGTATGCACCGGGTTTCTGCGATCATGTCCCAATTAATGTGTTGGGTAGCCCAGGGTCCTACTGGTAATGTCCAACTGTAGGCTGGGGCCCTAGTGGGAATGCTCAATTGTATACACTGGGCAGGCCATGAACATAGTGGTTATGACTCACTGTATGCTCCGGAGGGTCTGGGGCCCAGGGCCTTAGTGGTCATGCCCCACTAAATGCACCGGGATGCCAGGAGCCCTAGCAATCATGTCCCACTAATGTGTTGGGTAGCCCAGGGCCCTAGTGATAATGTCTCATCCGATGTTCCCGGGAGTCCCGAAGTGTAGTGGTCATGTTCCACTTTATGTGCTGGGTAGGTTGTGGCCTCACTGGTTTTGTCCCACTGTATACACTGGGGGGCTCAGGGCCCCATAGCCTTGTCACAGTGTATGGGCCCTAATGCTCATGTCTCACTGTATGCACCGGATGGGCTAAGGCCCTACTGGTAATGTCCCACTGTAGGCTGGGGCCCTAGTGGAAATGCCCAATTCTATACACTGGGCAGGCCATGAACCTAGTGGTTATGACTCACTGTTTGCAACGGAGGGTCTGGGGCCCAGGGCCCTAGTAGTCATGGCCCACTGTGTGTACCCAGGGGCCTGGGGCCCTAGTGGTCACATTTTCTCCGTCATCTCGAATCAACTCTTGGCCAAGTTTAGGACTGGCTCTTATAACAATGGCCCCTCTCTCTTGCTGCATTATTGTCCTACACATTGCTTCTGGCCAACAGGAAGATAGACTGGGCCCTCAGCCAGGGCCAGAAAGCATCCTCCCACCAAGCCTCACACTAGCATTGCATACTAACAGCAGCCTCTGTTCAGATGGCTTTTGGTGTGAATCATGGACGTTGACTGTTTCGGTCACACCGTTCTCATAAATGCAGCTCAGGACCACTGCTACTTTGTCTGACCACCCAGTGACGCTACATATGCAGAGTGAATTCTCTCTGTGTCTGTGTATATTCTCCTGATATAAACTTGAGCTCTGATCAGAGGTGCCTCTAAGAACATCCGTCCACACCATTTATTAACCAGCTGCAGTTATTCGACTGCAATCATTGTTGACTTACTAAATAAGTAGCCAAAAAAGGTTGAGACAATATGTTGTCTTCACCTTTGTGGAATCAGCTGAGTAGCATGAGACAGTGTATTTGCTTTTGTCTGCATTGTTCTGTGACAAGGGTAGATTCAATATCAAATCGGCCTGTTGTACGAAAATGCATCTAGGCAATACACACTGTCCTGAAGGGAATCTTAATGAGCCTTACAAAAACATGCTGTTTAAAACTAGACAAAGCATTTTCAGACCAAATATAGTAGCAAATCACTAACATTTAAAGCAATGCCGTTAATGTGCACAAAGTTGTGCTGCAGTGTTTTCTTAAACACCTCATCATCTTCATTAATGGTGGTAAAATGAAATTTAAGTTTAATTATATTTTCAGTTAATATTTTTTCTTAATATTATCTTAAATTTGGTCATTTTTAAACTGTAAATAGTACCTTTTCAATATTTTCCGTTTGTGTTTTTTAGATTTTTACCTTGGTGATAACATTCCGATTTGTGTTTTTGATTTTTTTTCTTATGTAGAAACTGAGGATTTTATACATTTGTGTTTGTTCACATCTTCTGAGTGTGTTTAACAATCCATGCTGGACATGTAAACAGTAATAAAAGAAAGAAAGATGTTAAAAAAATAAGTCTTCCTTTTCTGCTGAATCAAGAAAGTTCCACAGTTATTTCTCAAAAATGTTGGCCTTTTTAACATCTCTTCAAACAACATGAATTCAAAATGTATCTAATTTACTTACTGCACGTAAGGCCAATTCCTGGTCTTGTTCACAATTCAACAATACATCACATTTCACAAGTAAAATGGGTTGCAAACAATGTCATGTTGACTTGAAACCCTTATATCATTAGCCAATCAAAAGAATGCATGAAAAAGCATTGTTTTAGTTTCATCTGATGTTCATTGTTGTTCTTGCCTTTCATGGTTGCCCATGTTTTGTCCACACTGAACTGTACAGTGCAAACCTCCAGAGATCTCCACTGTAAACAAGCCATATCCCTCCCAACCCCCACCGCTGGGCTCTCCTCTCTCCCAGGAGAAAGATCGGGTCCCTGAATCAGCCTACATTTCCTCTCCCTCAGGAAAGATCAGGGGACTGGGCCATGGGAGAGTGGGTGGGGTATTTATAGAGGTTTGCTGAAACACAAAGAGAAAAGAAGAGAAACAAGTGATCGAAGCATGAAGAACAGGTGCCACAAAGTGGACTGCAGGAATCCAAGCAGAAACAATATATCCTGAGTATGCTGTTAATTTTTATACAGTTTTAATTATTATCATCTGTGCAGGAAGCTTTCTGGATCACTGCCAGTTTTACTGCATGGTAAACCACTGGCACCTCACAGTACTAAAGTATAATTACAAAACATTTCAACAACACTGTGGCTTGACATGCAACTCTGTTTTTAGAGAAACATTATTTATTGTATGTTTAAATGATGAAACTATAGGTCAGATTTGTGACTTGAGTTCCTTGTTATTTCCTTTTTGTTTATCAATATTCCTGTTTGCTTAGCTACAATCCTCAAATTTCTGTATGCTTAGATGACCTACGCTACCATTCAAAAGTTTAGGGTTAGTGTTTATTTTTTTTTATTTTGTTTTTCAAAGAAATCAATAGTAATCTCAGTAAGGATGCATTAAATCGTGTGAAGGTAAAGAGTTTTACATCGTTACTAAAATTAGTTTTATATAAATTCTTCTGAACTGGCTATTTATCAAAGAATTCTGAAAACTAAATTACACACACACACACACACACACACACACACACACAAAAACCTTGAAAACTATGGAAGCCTGTTTCCGCCACATGATTGTAATGATATTAACAATAATATTACCTGACTTTTTTTTTCCTCACAATTCTGAGTTTATATCTTTCTTTCTTAGACAGATATAAATCGCAAGATGTTAACTCAATTCTGCGTTTATAATTTTCAATTGTGAGATATAAACTTGTAATTCTGAGAAGTCAAGAGTTGTGAAACAAGTCACAATTACCTTTTTATTGTTTTATCATAGTAATATTTAACAATAATACAGTTTTTACTGCATTTTTTCAGAATATAGTCTTTACAGAAATAGTCTGAGTACTCTGTGAAATACTCGACACAATTCGGTGCACTCAACTTCACTTTCCATTTCCAGTGTAACAAATGAACTGGCTGCGTCTGAAAAGCTGATAAATGCTGTCTCTGCAGGCAGCATACGGAGGTAGGAGGGCAACAAGACCTGTCTAAATCCAATGTTTGTGTCACTTCCTGTCTCCTGAGATGCCTTCATCTGATCGATTTTTGAAGGAGTTTTTTTACATTTTTGATGTCATTTCTAGTGAGAAATTAGTATCTGTAGTAATTGAATATGTGCTTAATAATCATCAATGCTCTCTCTATTTTGTTATAGATCATTAAACTATTACGCTGCCTCAGAAGTTTGTCCGAAATCAGTTTCGGTTAGGGCTGCAAAACAATTAATCGTGATTAATCGCATTCAAAATAAAGGTTTAAGTTTACATAATATGTGTGTGTGTGTGTACTGTGTATATTTATTATGTATATTTAAATACACACATACATGTATATATTAAGGAAAATATGTTAGATTTATATATAAAATATTTATATTTATATATAATATAAACTATATAAGTATAAATATACATACACACAAATATTATTTTTAATATATACATATATGTGTGTGTATTTATATATACATTATAAATATACACAGTACACACACTTACAAAACATAAACTTTTATTTTGAATGCGATTAATCACGATTAATCGTTTTGCAGCCCTAATTTCGGGAGCTACCTTCATGCACAGATGCTGCCTGCAAAGTCAATGGCCGTTTCTCAAACAGAAGGCTGCATCCTCCAGAGGTCGCATTTGTAGGCTGTATACGTCATAAAGAAGATCTTATTTTAGAATATTAACAGTTATAAATTTGACCATTACTCTTAGTTAAGAGTAAATTGTAGTAATATGCTTTTGACTCGTGAATGTAATGCTCAGTTAACTGAAATAAACCAGGCTTGATGTCGTATGCAGCCTACAAATGCGACCACCGGAGGATGTAGCCTTCCATTTGAGAAACGGCCAATAGGTGTGTTCAGTCCCTTTGGCAGTCTTTCACACAGCCTTAGGCTTAGGCCCCACTGGTACAGTCCTGGGTTAAATATACATCTGATATATTCACTGTACCATGGTATCATTGCGGTAAGGTTGTAAGGGCACTAGTTTAGTATGCATTGAAGTTTATTACTTTAGTATATTTGTCTCTACACAGATTTTTTTTCCCCGTTATTTTTGTTTTCAGAGACGATAAGGGTGACCTAAACAAAATTGTGGTAGACAATGACTGATGAATAATCAAAACTGTCTGTTTATTTGTTAGTATGTGATACTGTAGATTTATAGGTCTAACATTTTCTCCGTCATCTCGAATCAACTCTTGGCCAAGTTTAGGACTGGCTCTTATAACAATGGCCCCTCTCTCTTGCTGCATTATTGTCCTACACATTGCTTCTGGCCAACAGGAAGATAGACTGGGCCCTCAGCCAGGGCCAGAAAGCATCCTCCCACCAAGCCTCACACTAGCATTGCATACTAACAGCAGCCTCTGTTCAGATGGCTTTTGGTGTGAATCATGGACGTTGACTGTTTCGGTCACACCGTTCTCATAAATGCAGCTCAGGACCACTGCTACTTTGTCTGACCACCCAGTGACGCTACATATGCAGAGTGAATTCTCTCTGTGTCTGTGTATATTCTCCTGATATAAACTTGAGCTCTGATCAGAGGTGCCTCTAAGAACATCCGTCCACACCATTTATTAACCAGCTGCAGTTATTCGACTGCAATCATTGTTGACTTACTAAATAAGTAGCCAAAAAAGGTTGAGACAATATGTTGTCTTCACCTTTGTGGAATCAGCTGAGTAGCATGAGACAGTGTATTTGCTTTTGTCTGCATTGTTCTGTGACAAGGGTAGATTCAATATCAAATCGGCCTGTTGTACGAAAATGCATCTAGGCAATACACACTGTCCTGAAGGGAATCTTAATGAGCCTTACAAAAACATGCTGTTTAAAACTAGACAAAGCATTTTCAGACCAAATATAGTAGCAAATCACTAACATTTAAAGCAATGCTGTTAATGTGCACAAAGTTGTGCTGCAGTGTTTTCTTAAACACCTCATCATCTTCATTAATGGTGGTAAAATGAAATTTAAGTTTAATTATATTTTCAGTTAATATTTTTTCTTAATATTATCTTAAATTTGGTCATTTTTAAACTGTAAATAGTACCTTTTCAATATTTTCCGTTTGTGTTTTTTAGATTTTTACCTTGGTGATAACATTCCGATTTGTGTTTTTGATTTTTTTTCTTATGTAGAAACTGAGGATTTTATACATTTGTGTTTGTTCACATCTTCTGAGTGTGTTTAACAATCCATGCTGGACATGTAAACAGTAATAAAAGAAAGAAAGATGTTAAAAAAATAAGTCTTCCTTTTCTGCTGAATCAAGAAAGTTCCACAGTTATTTCTCAAAAATGTTGGCCTTTTTAACATCTCTTCAAACAACATGAATTCAAAATGTATCTAATTTACTTACTGCACGTAAGGCCAATTCCTGGTCTTGTTCACAATTCAACAATACATCACATTTCACAAGTAAAATGGGTTGCAAACAATGTCATGTTGACTTGAAACCCTTATATCATTAGCCAATCAAAAGAATGCATGAAAAAGCATTGTTTTAGTTTCATCTGATGTTCATTGTTGTTCTTGCCTTTCATGGTTGCCCATGTTTTGTCCACACTGAACTGTACAGTGCAAACCTCCAGAGATCTCCACTGTAAACAAGCCATATCCCTCCCAACCCCCACCGCTGGGCTCTCCTCTCTCCCAGGAGAAAGATCGGGTCCCTGAATCAGCCTACATTTCCTCTCCCTCAGGAAAGATCAGGGGACTGGGCCATGGGAGAGTGGGTGGGGTATTTATAGAGGTTTGCTGAAACACAAAGAGAAAAGAAGAGAAACAAGTGATCGAAGCATGAAGAACAGGTGCCACAAAGTGGACTGCAGGAATCCAAGCAGAAACAATATATCCTGAGTATGCTGTTAATTTTTATACAGTTTTAATTATTATCATCTGTGCAGGAAGCTTTCTGGATCACTGCCAGTTTTACTGCATGGTAAACCACTGGCACCTCACAGTACTAAAGTATAATTACAAAACATTTCAACAACACTGTGGCTTGACATGCAACTCTGTTTTTAGAGAAACATTATTTATTGTATGTTTAAATGATGAAACTATAGGTCAGATTTGTGACTTGAGTTCCTTGTTATTTCCTTTTTGTTTATCAATATTCCTGTTTGCTTAGCTACAATCCTCAAATTTCTGTATGCTTAGATGACCTACGCTACCATTCAAAAGTTTAGGGTTAGTGTTTATTTTTTTTTATTTTGTTTTTCAAAGAAATCAATAGTAATCTCAGTAAGGATGCATTAAATCGTGTGAAGGTAAAGAGTTTTACATCGTTACTAAAATTAGTTTTATATAAATTCTTCTGAACTGGCTATTTATCAAAGAATTCTGAAAACTAAATTACACACACACACACACACACACACACACACACACAAAAACCTTGAAAACTATGGAAGCCTGTTTCCGCCACATGATTGTAATGATATTAACAATAATATTACCTGACTTTTTTTTTCCTCACAATTCTGAGTTTATATCTTTCTTTCTTAGACAGATATAAATCGCAAGATGTTAACTCAATTCTGCATTTATAATTTTCAATTGTGAGATATAAACTTGTAATTCTGAGAAGTCAAGAGTTGTGAAACAAGTCACAATTACCTTTTTATTGTTTTATCATAGTAATATTTAACAATAATACAGTTTTTACTGCATTTTTTCAGAATATAGTCTTTACAGATATAGTCTGAGTACTCTGTGAAATACTCGACACAATTCGGTGCACTCAACTTCACTTTCCATTTCCAGTGTAACAAATGAACTGAATGGCTGCGTCTGAAAAGCTGATAAATGCTGTCTCTGCAGGCAGCATACGGATAGGAGGGCAACAAGACCTGTCTAAATCCAATGTTTGTGTCACTTCCTGTCTTCTGAGATGCCTTCATCTGATCGATTTTTGAAGGAATTTTTTTACATTTTTGATGTCATTTCTAGTGAGAAATTAGTATCTGTAGTAATTGAATATGTGCTTAATAATCATCAATGCTCTCTCTATTTTGTTATAGATCATTAAACTATTACGCTGCCTCAGAAGTTTGTCCGAAATCAGTTTCGGTTAGGGCTGCAAAACAATTAATCGTGATTAATCGCATTCAAAATAAAGGTTTAAGTTTACATAATATGTGTGTGTGTGTGTACTGTGTATATTTATTATGTATATTTAAATACACACATACATGTATATATTAAGGAAAATATGTTAGATTTATATATAAAATATTTATATTTATATATAATATAAACTATATAAGTATAAATATACATACACACAAATATTATTTTTAATATATACATATATGTGTGTGTATTTATATATACATTATAAATATACACAGTACACACACTTACAAAACATAAACTTTTATTTTGAATGCGATTAATCACGATTAATCGTTTTGCAGCCCTAGTTTCGGGAGCTACCTTCATGCACAGATGCTGCCTGCAAAGTCAATGGCCGTTTCTCAAACAGAAGGCTGCATCCTCCAGAGGTCGCATTTGTAGGCTGTATACGTCATAAAGAAGATCTTATTTTAGAATATTAACAGTTATAAATTTGACCATTACTCTTAGTTAAGAGTAAATTGTAGTAATATGCTTTTGACTCGTGAATGTAATGCTCAGTTAACTGAAATAAACCAGGCTTGATGTCGTATGCAGCCTACAAATGCGACCACCGGAGGATGTAGCCTTCCATTTGAGAAACGGCCAATAGGTGTGTTCAACTTGAAGCGGTGCTGTGCAGAATGATCAGTGTATGACATCACAGTACCGCGCGAGCGATAAGAGAGCAGACAGATCCTTATGCTTTCGAATCTCTTTCGTGGTACTTTGATGTCATACACAGAGGCCTAATCTTTCGTATGTAGCCATGTGTCAGTCCTGACCTTTTTCTTTAACTCTGTTTTCTGACTTAATTTAAATGTAAAATAATTTTATTTTAGAAAATAACTGAAGCTGCACTCCACACGTAGGCTAAATTTATAACAACATTCTAGCCTACTATTCTTAAAATACTGAGTTAATCACTTTCAGATCCCCACCTGGAGTTTGTTAAAGAAACACACTTAACACTCACCCCTCCCTCAGGCACCTGCTATTTCCTAACAGATCATCTTGAAGAAAGCAGGTGGGTCTTGCACTGTCACTAACATACCTTGTGTCATTTTGACACCACTCCCTGTCTGTTCATCTGTCTTTGTCCCAGCCGGGGAATGAGGTCAGTGTTTTTAGCAGAAAGCATGTGGTTCGCGGTGTTTATTTGTGGAAGGATTAGGGTGGGCAGCGATCGCACACTATAACATCTCTCAATAAAATCCTGTACGACTCTAACAAGACCCAGCAAGCACATTCTGTCTTTGGATTTATATGGTTTCCTTCACGAACAATTTCAAGTTTTCCTTTGCAAACTTGTAAACAACATGGACAAAAACAACTTCACACACCTTAATTGCACACAGCATATTCATGTCTAATGTGAGCCATGGGTGTACTTTCCCTGAATGTGGAACGCAAACTAATTTCACAACACACGACGTGCACCTGCAGTGAGGCGTTTTCTTTTAAATGAACTCTCTGAGCACATGCCTGTTTTTCTAACCTTGACACACTTATGACCACACGTACGTAACCCTAAGGCACTAAATGCATCGTCAGCTTCTCTGCCAAAGGCCAGTCGAAAGACTGATTGGCACCTCTGAAGGTACATAATGCGTTAAAGTAAAAGTGACACAATGGCTAAGCACAAAGGTGGCTATTAGGATGTTTTGGAAACTTTATTCCTTCAAGGGTCTTTAAACTATTTCCTGATCAGTCAACAAACTCCACTTAGTGTATGTCACATTGAATGCATTAGCATTAGCACTCAAGATTAAAGGGATAGTTCACCCAAAAATGAATTTTCACCCTCATGTCGTTCCAAACCCATAAGACCTACGTTCATATTCAGAACACAAATTAAGATATTTTTGCTGGAATCTGAGCGCTCTCTGACCCTCCATAGACAGCATTGATATTAACACAATCAACGCACAGAAATGTAGGATATCAGTAAAATAGTCCATGTGACATCAGGGGTGTAACCGTAATTTTACGAAGCTACGAAAATACTTTTTGTGTGCAAAGAAAACAATAATACAAATTTATTCAGCCGTTCTTCTCCCCGAGTTACTGTCCTCTGTCATTTTGGAGAGCACCCCAGAACGTAATCAACTTAACGAGCGTTGTTTACGTTCAACATGCATTCAGTAGATAGCACGTGCATGCTGAACGTAAACCACGCTCATTACATTGATTATGTTCCATATTCCGTGAGCATATAATGATATTCTAGGAAATTGTGTGCTTCTAATATTATAGCAACAGTTTGGACAGGACCCTTTTCTATTCTAACATGACAATGCCTCTGTGTATAAGACAAGGTTCAAAAAGAAATGATTGATTCAGTCAGTGTGGAAGAACTTGACTGGTCTGCATAAAACCAAGTCCTAATCCCAGTTTAACACCTCTGGTGTGACTGTAAATGCAGACCTTGAGCCAAAAACTCATCACCAAACACCAATGACTTGTACATATGGGTACAGTCATTTTAGACACTTGCAAAACTGTTGCAACAGACATGGAAATTTTTAAATACATGAATTATGTTCCCATCATTGTTGCCACAGATTTGTTAGTGCCTTTTTCTGTTCTAAAGAAGGGGGTGTCCCAATACTTTTATCCATATAGTGTATGTACGAGTCATTGGTGTTTGGAGATGAGTTTTTGGCTCAAGGTCTGCATTTAAAGTAATTTTAAGTCATAGTTATTTTGAAGTGTTGACTATCATGCTAAGAACATGTAGTATTTGATTATTTTAACCATAGTATGAAATTTAATATTAAAAGTAATGAAATGTTTATATATTTGAAATGTACTAAATTGCAACTTCATCAAATGTGTAATTATTAAAAATATATTTAAATACATGACATACAAGTTTCAATAGAAATGACAAGTATATTTTAGATGTACTTAAGTCCTACTTAAGTGGGTAAAACATGAAAATGTTCAGCTAATTGCACTTAATATTAATTTAAACTACATTTTCATTTAATTTTGATTAACATGCAGTTAAGTTTCTGAAAACATTATATTCAGTTTACACTAAAGAATATTCTTAAAAAGTATATTATTTCCGTAACTCCGTAATTCGTAACACTGTGCTGGATACTGTATCCCATAATGCAATGTGTCCTACTTGACTTTCCTTTTCCAGTTTGGTGAAATCAGCTGTGGAATGAAGCAACTGTGCAACATATCTTTTATTTATTAATATGTATATATATATATATATAAAATCATTGCATACTGCATGTCAACAATTAATAAGAAAATAGAAAATATATCACATGCACTGTGCAGTATGCATTAAAAAGTACACTACTGTTGTTCTGGACATAGTGTTTATTTTACATAACTCCTAATCCTTAATCAAATGTGCGCAGTTTTAATCAAAAATGAAGAACAGGAATGACTTCTTTTGAAAAAGTGCAGAAGCTTTCACATGTTTCAACACTCTGTGATTTACAAAGATCTGCAAAGACAGAATTTAAAGGCACAGGAGCACCGTGGAGTAATGATTCAGCATTATGGGCCTTTTCTGAAGATTAAAAATCACTTTAGGTAAAAGTAGAGATGAGTAGGCTCTACATAAGTTCCGTCTTGAATGAGCACATTTGAGGTCATTTAGCAGTTTGTTAATGGGCTGGTGGTGTAATGGCTGCTGAAGTCATCCATATGTTACACATTATTGGAAATTATCATTGTAGTGATCATAATGAGATTGTAGCATGTAATGACCTTCCGTTGGAGCTGTAATGCAGAGAAGCTTTCAGAACTGCCAGTAAAGCCATGTTTTTCTGACAAAGCATCTTCTAAATGGTAGTAGCCATAAGCTATATGTGGAAAACAATAGCAAGAAATATTATTTTATCTTTGTGAAAAAGAACACTTATAGCATACTTTTAAAAAGAGTACTTATTACGGAAATAATATACTTTAATAGAATATACTTAAGTGCAAACTGAATGTAATGTTTTTGGACACTTGCACTTAATGGAAAATTATTATAGCTTAGTTTAAATTTATATTAGAGCAATTAGCTTAAGTTTATAGTGATTTTTTGTAAGTTTTATACTACTGATTGTTGAAGTATTGCCTTCCCTTCCATCTGTTGTTTTGAAAACATTTTCCCGTCTATGAGAAAATTCAACTAGTGGAGTGTTGTTTTGTCTGGAGGTTTGAACCGAAGAAGAGCACCATGGGATGGATTGCATCACCTCGTATTGACATATAACGTATGTGGTTATGTGTGCTAGCAGAGGTCAGAGGAAGTAGGCCTGACAGGGTCAGGTGGTCTTTGTAGGTCAATCTGTTTCCTGAGAAAAAGTCTTGATGAAGTAGTCGGGGTCTTTGCTCATCACAGCTCTTATTCTACTTTTTAGTTCCCATAACCTCCCTGTGTCTGTGACATTTGAAGCAGCAGTACCCTGGAGACACACACACACACACACACACACAAGTACACAAGTGCACGCGCGCACACGCGCACACACACAGTTATGAGTCTCCTTATGAGTCCCTTATACTGTATTACTCAGATCACATGCTTACATGCCAAAAGACAATGTCAGTGGTTATACACTATTTTTCTGTTTTTTATTTCTTCCAACTTGTATTCCTTATTGTAGAACAAATATTGCAAAATATGAGATCAACTGTTTCATAAACCACTTGTACTTTTCTAAAGTACTACTAAAGTAATTTTTCTAATGTGGCAGAAGCAGATAAAGTTTCTGATAGCAGTGTAGCATACTATTCTTTGAAATGTTTATCCATATTGCATGCTGTTTACCATACCATGGTTAAAACAGTAGCCAATAAACTGTACAAACTGTGTAGTAAAGTGTCAAAAGACAATATTAAGTAGTATTATTGATTTGACTCAATTTGAGAATAAATCAACTGTCTTCTGTAGAGCTGCTTTATAGTTGAATGTAGTTTGCTTTAGAAATAATGGACTTTGCAGTGTGGAAACTGTTATTGAACTAAATTTAATCCACAAAGAATGACATTTAGCTGAATAACGACACAATTGTCTTTTTAGAGCTGCTTTACAGCTGAAATTGTGTTCATTTCATAAATAAAGGACTTTACTGCAACGTTAAAACTGTTATGGGAATCCAGCTTACAGGGATGTCCTCAGAACGTTCCATAACGTTCTGGAAAGGTTCCCTCAAAATTAAGGACAAATGTTCTTCCAGTGATGTTAATAGAACATTTGTTCAAAGTTAGGTCTTTAAAATGTTCTTAAAACGTTATCACAAAAACATTATTAATGAATCATTCATGAAAGATTTTTTCCTGCAATGATTTAGTTGCCCTAGTGAAAAATGTGTTAAAATGTATTTGAAATGCATTTATTTCAAGCTAAGTATACTACAAATACATGTACAGATTTATGTACTTACTAAAAATACCCTGCAATTTTACTTTTACTTTACTTTAACTGTTATACTTAAAGTCTGCTAAATTGGAACAACTAATTTTGCACTTAATGCACTTTAATTGTGTGGAAGTATAGTGCTGAAGTCCAACTAAATATATACTTAAACATATTATTGCAAGTATACTTTAGGTACATTTTAAAGATCATACAGTCCTCATCAATAGTGACACTGAAACACATTTTAGGCTTAATATTAGAAAATGCATTGTGCACAAGTGATACTCAAAATAAAGTTTTAATTTTAAAGAAATAGTTTTATATCTAGTTATTAGTTAATAGTTATTAGTCTGGAGTGATATGTCAGTAAATATGTTAATAGATTTGAACTACACTTAGTATTAAATGTATTTTAAATGTATTAATTTACTAGGGTGGACATTCCTAAAGCATTTTCAAATGTTACAACTTGTTTCAGATTGTTCAGAGAACATTCAGATGTAACATTCCCATAAAGTTTGCACAATTATAAAATGGAATGTTCCCTTAATGTTACCATTACCGTGGTAAACACATTTTTGAACATTTTAAAACTGGACATTTTTAATGTTCAGAGAACATTCAGAAATAGTGTTTTCATAACTTACTGAGAACGTTATAAAAAAACATTCCTTGAACATATTTTTGGTATCTGGGAAGGTGCTTTTAAACAATTGCTGGTACGTTGCTTTGAAACTGTATTGTATAAAGTAATATGCTTGTCTGTAAAGTCCTGTGACTTGACTAGTATGCAGTAAGCAATATGCTAGTAGGCCTTGTTTTATTGTTAACATTGTCGTGCATTGGTTCTTATAGAATTTCCATCTCCCATGATACAGATGCAAAGCGCTCAGCGATTATATTCACTAATGGTCTTGATTTATGCGATCGCTCTTTATGACTATAGCGTGGAGCTAGATAGTCCTGAGAGACAGAACCTTTTGATCAGACTGTATTTTCAAAAGAAAGAAAAAACTTTAATGGACTTCACATATCCTTTATAGATTCAGATCAGCAAAATGCCATATTGTGTGAATCAAAAGACATGTGTTTAAGAATCAAGAGCTGTCACATTGCCAAATAAGATGAAATACCTGCTGTGTCTGGTCAGTTATGCTGACTCCAAGACCATAAAACTCCACAGTCTCTTTCTACTCTATACAGCATATCACTCTGCATGCTAAAATATGACAACATGCTAAGAAACTTTAATAATTTGAGTAACTAAAACGTGGTTTTATTTGACATTTCATTTTCCATATGCTGAATGTTTATGCTTTTTTTATCATTTACTAGGCCAGGGGTGGCGAACTCCGGTCCTGGAGAGCCACAGCTCTGCAGAGTTCAGCTCCAACCCTAATAAAACTCACCTGCCTGTAGCTTTCTAGTAACTCTTCAGACCTTGATTAGCTTGATCAGGTGTGTTTGATTAGGGTTGAAGCAAAACTCTGCAGGGCTGCAGCTCTCCAGGACCGATGTTTGCCACCCCTGTACTAGGCTAAGGCAAAAGTCTGGTTGCTTCAAAAAGCAATCAAAAAACTGCATGATTTGAGATGATCTAAAGAGATGATAATTCAAGCACAAATGATGCAGGATTAGTTTTGTACCAAGACTTTAGCTCTAATCCTCAATATGAGCAATAGTAATAGTGAGACTTGCCTTGCCAAGCACAACTAATTAGTTTACAGGCATTGACATCTGTGAGTACTCTCCGCATTCAAAGTAAATGCTGTGTTTACGTTGTATAGTTGTGTCTGCTCTGCAGGGCCTCTAGCCGCCTGTAAACAGCACAGGTGTCTTTCTGCCCTCCCTGCAGGATAGAGTGAACAACATCAGACGCTAATGTTAAATGCATTACCACAAATAGAGGGGCTTGGGAAAAAAATTCAGCCAGAACTGGGTCATGTGAATGATTTTCTTGTTGGTAAAAGTCACATTGTGATTTGCTGCAGCTGGTCAAGTCCGCTTGACCTGTAAAGTTCCTGTTTGCAAAGAATCAGTTGGAACATACTACAAAACAGATAGCTAAAAAATAGCTCAAACAAATATGAATTTTATAATTTATAATGGTTTGGTGCTGAAATAGCTGGTAAACCAGTATATAGACATGCCGTTAGTGAACATGAAGCTTGTCACTTTGGTAGTTTTGAAGCTAGTTAAGAAGCCTGATGTAGACTAGTGATGGAAATCGTACAAAATAAAATAAAAAATCTTAGCAAAATTATATGGAAAAAAGAAATGCAAACTCATTGCCAAATAAAAAAATAATGTCAAACTATGGTCATGTCCCAAATGTCACACTTCCGGTGAACTTGCAGTGTTGTGAACTTACAATGGCCGCCACACGAGGTGAGCTCCACAGCAGATTGTCAAAGCTTCATTACATTGTCACAAAGTTTGGACAAAGGTGAAGGCTTAGGGTGCCGTTTGGTGCAGAGCCTATAACACAACACATAAACAAAATTCAAAAACACTGGATAAAGGTGAATACTTGACCACATTCTATTGATAACTAGCCTGAAATGCATCCTCTCATTTGCAGGCGATGAAAAAGGGTATTTATTAAAATCAACACCAGCTTGTGAAAGCAAAATTCTAAGGCCCTGTCCACACGAACACGGGTATTTTCAAAACCACAGATTTTTCTATGCGGTTTGGCCATTCGTCCACATGGAAACGCTGCACCAGGTCACTGAAACCGAACATTTTTGAAAACTCCTGCCAGGGTGAAGATTTTCAAAAACTCTGCTTGCAGTGTTATCGTGTAGACAGCGATCGTGCGTTTTCCTGTGGACGGAGATTTTTTTTTTTTTAACGGAAGAAGGAAAAAAAATCTTAATAAAAATACCCGTGTTCGTGTGGACATGGCCTAAATGAAACAGCATAATGTTTTGTCTGGACAGAATAATATAGTCCACAAGAGAAAATAATAGTTGAATTTATAAAAATGATCATGCTCAAAAGTTTACATGCTTGATTCTTAATACTGTGTTGTTACATGGATGATCCACAGCTTTTTTTTTTTTTTGTGATAGTTGTTCATGAGTCCCTTGTTTGTCCTGAACAAACTGCCTGCTGTACTTCAGAAATTTCCTTCAGGTCCCACAAATTCTTTGGTTTTCTAGCATCTTTTGCATATTTGAACCCTTTCCGACAAGATGATTCAAACACTCACTTATGCTCCCGAAGGAAACACGATGCATTTGAAGATTTGGGTAAACTGAACTTATTTTATCTTCTGGGAAACATGTATCTTCTGTAGCTTCTGAAGGGCTGTAGGCAAACAATATGATATGTAGGCAAAATAAGAAAAATGTACACATTCATTCTGTTCAAAAGTTTAAACCCTGGCTCTTAATGCATCGTTTTTTCCTTCTGGAACATCAGTGACTATTTGAACTTTTTGTAATATTTACATATTTTGGTAAATTAATTAACATTTTGCTGATTTTAGTTTGTATGCATAATTTTGACCACAACTGTAAGTCTATTGCACTTTCTGACATATTATGACAATGTGGTGTAATGAAAAAACAAACAAACAACATTTCAAATGTAGTTTTGCAACAAAACGTGTTTTCCAGATATTACCAATCATTGGCCAACACTTTTTGTCTCCCCCACTTCTCAGGTCAGAGTTGCACCCCTGCATAAGAGTCATTTTCTCTGTTCCCAACCCTAGTGTAGAAACCTGCATCCCACAATCATCCAACCACATGGTAGTCTTTTCAGCAGGGAAGAGTAAAGTAAGACAAAAGAGTCACGCTGTTTCCGTTCTTAAGACTTTCACACTCTTTTATGCTGTGTCAGGCGTATAAAAATCATTCTGATAAATTATTAAAATGTGTGATGGGAGGAGTACGCTTGTATAAGTGCACAAGTGTATGTTACATTACTTAGCAGACTCAGCACATCTGCTCGTGGTCCTGTTTGCCGATTAGTCAGACATTCCCGGCCCATGATGTCTGCTGGTGTTGCAGCTGTGCAGTGGAGACCCCTACCAGGGGGCTCAGCATCTGGACTCCATACCCTAATTTCAGGGTGTGTTCAAAAGTCAGGCAGCAAAAAGAGTCCTGTGAAGACTTACGGGATATGGAGTCCATCAAATATCCTCCTCGATTTCAACTGAATATTAGAGAGGTGGGGAATTATGGACGCACAAGTTGATCAGAGTTCAGAGAATAGACAGATTCCAATAATCGTCCACTTTCCAAAACTCAAATCCCATGTAGATAAACCCAACTTGATGACTGATTACACATCTTGGATGACTGTGATGATTCCAGCATGAAAGGTCATTCCTCCCTCTCTCCCCTTTGCCAGTGCTTCATTGTGCTGCACTCATCCACTCGCTCTCTGCAGCACTCCATCCATCACACTGGTTCTTGTTGGCTTGTCACCCAGATAAGATCACTCACATAAACAACTTAAACACTACAGAAAAGGAGACACGCCGGAGAGACACTTCCTCTTCCTCTGTGGCATGTTAATTAGGGAAATAGACTCGAGAGTCAGGATCATGGAGACTTGATTCAAGTTCTGAGTTCATCAGTACAAAGACAAGCATCTTCATGGGGCTATTATTCTACTTTCCTTTTGTCATTCATCATTTAGTCTTTCAATCTGGCTACTTGAAAACACTGCATTTTAAGTCCATCAATTTTTATGTATGTTTTAGTATAGATACCAAATGCATATAAATGTGTAAATATGAATAAATAAATAAATATGCCTTTTATTTTATTTATTTTTATATTATTTTATTAAGATTTTATTATTATTGAGATGCTGAAAATTCAGCTTTATCATGACAGGAAAAAGTACATTTTCACAATATTACTGTTTTTACTATGTTTTGATCAAACAAATGAAGCCTTAGTGAGCATAAGACACTTCATTCAAAAACATAAAAAAATATATAATTTTTTTTTTAATCTGAATTATTTCCAAACTTTTGGTCATGTAGATGTCAAGGTACAATGTTTTCAATAGTCACATGTGAAAGACTAAATGATGAATGGCATTATGGACACTCTTTCTATATGGCTTTTAGTCGAGCCAGAGACTTTTTTAATAAGCCTTACAGTCTGTACAGTCTAGGCCAAGTGACTGCATTATTAAAGGCTGCATTACTAAAGGTGTTTGCTAAGGCAAACATTACTAGTTAGTGATTAGACTTTTTACTAGTTAGTGATTGACTATTTTCATCTGGTTGATAACAAAACAGGTGAAAAATCCCTAAGACTGAGGAAGCACCTGAGCCGTATACAGGGACCGGAGTATCTCAGAGGTTCTTTTGATTTGGGCCAGTAAGTGACCACCTAGCATCCAACCAGGACTCCCTAGCAACTGCACAGCAATGCCATGACAACCATCCAAAACACACATTGTGGTAGTGAATTTTGCACTGCACCACAAAACAAGAACATGAGGAAATCTGGTGTCTGCTCCAGTTATGAGTGTCCTCTCTTTTGCTAGTTTTGCTGTGTTTGAATGAATAGGGCTTTTATGCAGGTGGTGAGATGCTCTGGTCTGGTTCTCACCCCAACACACTGCACACATTCCTTCCTCCATTCCTCTCAACACACTTGAATAGCATCACTGTGTGTTAATGAGGATTTATATGAGGCTTTGTGTATTGCATTGCGATTCACTTGGCTCTGCTAGAGCCTGAATAAAACTACATGATTTTGTCAGCATAGTCTAGGTGAAATGATTTTACTTGAACTGACTACTTTAGGGGAAAAATCTGAAAAGAAAAAAAACCTTCTCAAGGACAAAATGTTCATGTATTAAAAGTAAGCAACAAAAATGTCTTGAATAAGACAGATGACAACAATATTTGACCAAGTAGGAGAGCACTATTTCTCATTTCATGTACATTAATAAGAGTGTTTACATATAAGAAAACATTTTTGGAAAATTGTAATCAAAAACTACATTATGACCACTCTTTTTAATATTTTAGGTTCCTTATATTTATAAATAAGCGTGGAGCCAAAGCCACTGTCACTGTCTTTGCCTTTTCAAATACTTTTAGTCCAGAAGAAGCCAATGATGTAGAAGAGATTTCACACATTTTCCTTTGATATACTATCCTGATCTCTATTTACGCAACAAGAAAAGAGCAAGCAGGCTTTAAAAGTCCCAAGGTAGAGTTCATGTCTAAGTGAGGATTAACAGCAATTTCCCCAAAAAGGGATTTCTACAACACGAGTGTCCTTCAAACAGAGACAGAGGAGGAATGGGAGTGAGATGAAAGGCTTTTGAGCAGCTAGATAAGACCACATCCTCCAGCTCTCTTTAACCCTCAGCCAGCTGATGATAAACATAGAGATGAGCAGTGGACCAGGATGTGGCTTAGATATTCTGGTCAAGCTGCTGAAATATCAGTGAGTTTTTAGACCAATAAGATTTTGCTATTTTGTCCATCCACTGCATTTACTGTTCCAAAGACATAAGACTTCTGTTCATCTTCAAAACACAAATGAAAATAATTTAATATTGTCTCATAATTTTATTCCTTCCATTGAAAGTTCATGCAACCAAATATTTCATGCATTGAAAAGTACAAATAGACATTGTAAAAATAATCCATATGAATTTAGACACGATCGCTTGATGACGAGATTTAATTTACACTTTTACATTTACATTTAGTCATTTGGCAGACGCTTTTATCCAAAGCGACTTACAATTGGGGAATACATAAAGCGATTCATCTTGAAGAGGCAATCAGACAGAAGAAGTGCTCGTAACCAAAGTTGGCCAAACACTTAGGCACTAGTTGGACCCCATCGGCGGCTTTTTGAGAAATCACTCGGATTGGCTGTTCAGCTTAGCGAATCAGTGGATGAGAAGAAAAAAATCTTACCTGAACATTCTGATATGCAAATATTTTCATAACATGGCCTCTAATGAAGAAAATGAAGACCAATTGATCAACATGATTAATATTCAAAATGATACAGACAAGTGCTTCTTTGTTTACAGTTTGTACTGTATATCCACAGTTCTAGTATTGATTTCTCTATATTTCTCAGACAGTTATTTTCCCGCATGCAGACATGCAATGTGTTCAAGCACAGCTTTTTGGCCTAGACACAGGCAATGAGAGGCAACAAGACAGTTGGCTTTTTTGTCTAGTTATTTGATGTCAGTTTGGTGTATAATGGGCTTCAAGTTTGATTCTTAGCAACCTGTCATTGCCTTCTAATTTTTAAGGATACTGTAGGTAATGGTTAGTTTATCAGGACTTGGCTTTAGGACTATGTTCGTTTAACAAGAATGTTGATCCAGGGCCAACAGAAGATTTTGATCCAGGAACACATCCTACCTGACAAAGTCAGAGTCACTGTACACATGATCACTAAACTCTTTACTGCGGTGTTCCTTGTTAGGACACAATATTATTTTTCCTTTCCCTTAAATGGAACTCATCATTGTGAACCCATATTGCTTCGCTGCTGTCCCTTTATATTTTTTTCCTGCAGTAGAGGAAATGCTTGTTAGACAGCATAATAATGAGTTATTTATGCATTAGTGTTTCCTCATTTGCTCACTTTTAGATGAATACACAGAAAAACATATCTTAAAACCAGTGATGGGAATAACGGCGTTATAAATAAACGGCGTTACTAACGGCGTTATTGTTTTCAGTAACGAGTAATCAAACAAATTACTGTTTCCCCCGTTACAACGGCGTTACCGTTACTGACAATAAAATGCGGCGTTACTGTAATTTATTATAATATTATTAGAAATTTATTTTTCAGTTCATCTGAATGGATGCGCAGTGTAGCTGTGTTTGACGTACCGTAAATAGTGTGAATCGCACGACTCGCCGTAGCTTTGTCTCACACACACACACACACACACACACACACACACACACACAAAGGCGCGCGCGCGCGCAAAGAAAGATACAGAGCGAGAGAGTCTTTCATAACATGCAGAATTGACGCGCTACATGTAAATTATATTCTTTGTTGTATTTTCGTGTCAAAATAACGGAGTTCCTTTGGAATTCTTCAGCTTTTAAAAACTGCCGGGTTCTTCGGTAGTGGGCGGAGCTAATGCACAAACGACAATCTCATTGGCCGGCGCTCACCTATTATCATCCCTGTTGTGATTTCAGCGAATCAGTTCGAGCGAACGCAGACTACGTGATTAATATTCATGAACCCAGCAACTCCTTTATCCTTAGTGCGTTTTATATTGTTATTAGTGGTATAATTCGTAGTAGTTTTGTTATCTTATAATTTTTTTCCCCCTTTTTTTATAGAAACACTAAATGACAAACAATATCTTAAGCACCACCACTAAGTTCAGTCATCATGACAAATATGAATTCATACTTGGTTATTCTAATTACTAAAGTTCTATCATCATATAATGCTAAATTATCATAATAGCATATTATAATGCTTGACTAACTGATGCTAAGTGTCAATAGATAAATAGTGTCGATTAATGTACAATGTTTTATAATAATAATTTATTCTATTTAGTGTCCATTTCATTCATTTAACATATTTAAAAATGGGGGCATCCAAGTTATTTGACATTTGAACATTTTTTTAAAAAGTAACGCAATAGTTACTTTCCCTGGTAATTAGTTACTTTTATAATGATGTAACTCAGTTACTAATTCAGTTACTATTTGTGAGAAGTAACTAGTAACTATAACTAATTACTTTTTTAAAGTAACGTGCCCAACACTGCTTAAAACACACAAACGCATCCCAGGGGGCTATGAGGCCTCTCCCCCGTCTGCGACGGGTGTTCAGTGTAATTTATAGGCCTGTTTATTCTCTTCAGCCCTCTAATGCACCCTTGTCATGCACACTGAAGCTAAAGCTGGATTTTCTTTGGAAGTGTTACACAGCATAGTCTATAAACGGCCCAGCAGAATGGATTGTCAAATCCCCTTCCAGATTCCAATACTTGTGTAACTGGGCGTCCCTGTTCACTGTCACTAAATTAGGCTTCTGTTGCCAAATAGGGAATTATGTTGATTATACATTGACTTTCATGTTTACATTCTCAAAACTGTGTCTGCGCCTTATTCCTTGCACATTTCCATGTCAGTTATCTGCAGTGGGGATATCCCTTACCAGGCGAACTTGAGCTTGAGGGTGTTGTTTGCATCAGCCATGCCGGTCAACCAACTTTACCAGAAACAAACCAGCATAAACCAAGGAAATCATGTTGGTCTAAGCTGGTCTTTTCAGCAAGGTGAACCCATCATCCATCTCCATTTAAAGTACATGATGAAAGGTCTCTCATTTTCCCCTTATTTTGAGTCCTGTGTCTCTTGTCATGGGCAGTTGTGTCCTTAAGATAACCAAAGGCCCTGGTTTTAGAGATATTAGACCACACAGAGACCCTTTCACCAAATTAGGCTCTGTGCTGCTGTTTGGCATGTAAAGCTTTAAAGCCTGAAGCTCTTTAAAAGTATCTGATGGCTGACAGCCATTATGAGGCTTGCATATCTCACTGACTGGACCTCCAATGGTGAAGCCAGTCCACATGTATTCGTGCTGACGCATTCAGAAGTGTTTTTTTTTAAACAGGCCAATTTATTTGCTTCTGAATAGCAGGGATAAAAACATGAAATTTAAGTCAACAAATCTTGCTTTCAGCTAAAACTGTCAATCTCTTTTACACTGTTGCATAAACCTGGCATGGTGGCAATACGCGCAAGAACCAATGAAGTGTGTGCAGTTTCTTACACAGCAAGAGACACGAAGCCACAAAATCAAAGAGAATCCATTATATCAGTAATGCTGTCTACACTGGATGTGTCGCGATGAGACACTGATAGAAAACTGATGACATACTCCCACATTTGCGCTACTCCCGACAACAGCACAAATGGATTTAGAACTCTCACTTTGGTGCGTTCAGTGTAGATTGTCGTTACCTGTTGTGGTGTGACACAACGAAAGTCACGCTCGGAGTAAAAATGGTGTAATCGTGACATTAAAAAAATTTAATATTGATATTGTGTTAATACTACACACATGATATTATAAATAATTCAATGCTAGTAACTGGTTGACACTCCAACACAGTAGGTGGCGGCATTGGAGGCTGGTTGCCACCTGTCATAAAATGGAAAAAGAAGACAGTGTGTAAATACTAATGCAGTGCAAAATCATGTCCGCTGAGATATAAGACGGAAACGAAACACTCTACTTGCACCTGATAAAAGTTAGCTTGCCACTTTACTGAAGGAAATACATATTTGTGAATGGCAGTGAAGCGACACAACTTTAAGTATCCCTTTAAAGGGATAGTTCACCCAAAAATGAAAATTTGATGTTTATCTGCTTACCCCAAGGGCATCCAAGATGTAGGTGACTTTGTTTCTTCAGTAGAACACAAACGAAGATGTTTAACTCAAACTGTTGCAGTCTGTCAGTCATATAATGGCAGTCAATGGGACTCGCGGCATCGAGAGAAAAAAAAAACATACACAGACAAAACCAAATTAAACCCTGCGGCTCGTGATGATACATTGAGGTCTAAAGACACGAAACGATTGGTCTGTGCAAGAAACTGAACAGTATTTATATAGTTTTTTACCTCTGATCTAGCACTGTCCTGACACTCCTAATTGAGATTGTAGATAGTGTCAATGGTCCATTTGAGAGATAGGTGGCGGTAATGCACTTATAAGTCTGCGATCCGCTGTAAAGCAAGAAGAAGAAGACGTGTCACACGACGGCCATAGACATATAATATACCTAGACGCCTCATTGGCCGCTTTGAGCCGTTGCTGCGATACGTCAACGCGTCCGCCATGTTTGAGAGGGCAAGACTGCGTTAAAAACAATGGAGGTAAACGGGGGAGCTGCGTTTTTTTTGGGATAAAAACACGATAACGTTTACATTTATCAACCGAATTCAGTGGTTTGTAATCTACATGGAGTTAAAAATAACTCTGCCTCCAGTTATTTAGTTAGGCTTGGGAAATTATAAATTTTCTTAAGAAATTGTGAAAGCTCACACTTACACTTGTGTTGATTTGGTTGATTTTTTCGGCTAACAATTCTAATATCAATGTAGTATAACTGTGACATATACATGTAATGTAATTTTAATGTACATTAAATGAAATTAAGTTGTTTCATTGCTTTCTCTGTCTTCAACCCCAACATTTTAGCTTGTATTGTGCCTCAGGTCAGAACACAGCTCATTCCTTTGAAATACTGCGAATACAAATCAAAAAGTGACACACTGGTAGTCTGCTTTTTATTTTCATAGCACTCTATACAGATATAAACTCCACAACAAACAATAACAAATGTAACTGATAATCCTTTATGGATCCTGTAAAACTTAGTTACAGGGTAAACTAATATGCACTGATACAGTGTACAGTAAAAATATAGTAAAAGTGATATGTAATATTAAAAAGTATATGTAGTACAAGTTGAAGTAAAGTGAATAATATAAAAAGCGAGTACAACAGCACAATAACATAAGTGATATAATAGGTTTATAATAGCACAAATTATATGTGTACTACCATCATAAATAAATGAATAACAATAGATGAATAATAGCAAGTAGAATATGTAATATCATGGGTGGAATAATACAGAATAGACAATAATGAAGAATAAATTAATAGTAAATTAAATAATCGTGAAAAGTGCAGTTTTATAATGGTATTTGTGTAATAATTATTAAACAAAGACACAACTAATGACAAGCCAAAAATTTTGGTCATGAATTCCAAATTGTGTTTAATTAGCTGCTTGAGTATTATATATATATATATTAGTTGTGACGTCAAAACCTGACTAATGAAGACTAGTCGAATGAAGAATAATTCTCCACTGCTTCTCTCAAGATTTTCCTATATTTTATAATGGGGTAAATGAGTAAAATTAAAATTGAGTAAAATAATGTAAACAACTCGACAAAGCTTGACATTTTGCTCTACAATGCAAATTACACACACCCATGCAGAAAACACACATTTTGAAACATTTCTTTATTTTTGAATATATGTTACTACATAGGAATGTTTGGGGGGGGGGGCAGTTTACGTTGTACAGCTAAATGTTAAAATATAGTTATGTTTAACACAGACCAGAATATGACATGCTCCCCCCCCAAAAAACATTCTATTAATCAAAATGAATAATCATTATTACAACATAAAGAGCAATAATTAACAATGATCTTGTCATGATATTGCAGCTTCACTCACTAATGAGTTCCTGTGTTTCTCAGTTCTAGGCTATTTACATTATACAGTTTTTGTGTAAGTGCACAGTACATGATCAGCATTAAACAGCCTGTGTAAATAATTTTAAACGCAGTCTATAGTATTGTGATTGACTGAAGAAACTGGTTATTTAAATATTTGACAAAAACGACAGAAACATTTAATAAGGTAATTATATTGTTATAAAAATTACCCTTACAAAGGTTAAAAATGCTCCTGTAAGTGTGTTCCGGGGAGAGAGAGTGGTTTGAATATGATCAGGGTCATTCTGGCCATTCATTCAGGGCTATTCTGGGTTTTAACTACAAATACAACATTAGGCTGTGGAAGTATAGTCTCTTGGAAATGCAAAGAACAGGCTTTCTTCAGCTTTCCTTAAGGCTTGCGTTGTCCTGTTTGCAGTTGGCTAAAAAAGAAAAAATATAATCAGTCCACAGTTTTATGATAAGCTATGAAATCCTTATAATCTAGTGATGATAAACTTACTCTTTATAAACGAGTAAGTTAGTGAAATTAAAGAGAGATGCTTTAGCTCCGTCTCTAATCCTGACAGCCTGACATGTCTTGTCAAAGTGCTCACTGTACATATTGTGCTCATAACACAATTTACTTTATGATATAAACTACAATATAAGTTATAACTTAATAAGAATTCATTTAAACTTTGATTTCTTATAAAGTCTCAGCTTTCACAGCTTACTAGCGATATCGCTAACGTTAGCTATTAATAGTCTGACACTGGTGGCTAATTAAACTGTCAACATAATGCTAAAAATGACCAACAAACATCCAGAAACAACTGTTCAGTCTTACCTGTGAAAGATAATACCCCGAGATCTGTTTTTATTGATGTGTGACGGTCTGTAGATCCCCAAACTGCCGACGAGTCAGGTATGTTTTCTTCTGTCCCGATGTGAGAGTTATGGAGAGTTGCCTGCACCAATATGGCGGCGCCGTTGACGTGCGGGGCCGAGCGGCCAATGAGGCGTCTAGGTATTTATTATGTCTATGACGACGGCTGCTGTGAATGCACTCAGGACGGTTGGACCGGGTGGCAGATCAGAGGTAAAAAACTATATAAATACTGTTCAGTTTCTTGCACAGATCAATCGTTTCGTGTCTTTAGACCTCACTGTATCGTCATGATTTGGTTTTGTCTGTGTATGTTTTTTTTTCTCTCAAAGCCGTGAGTACCATAGACTGCCATTATATGACTGACAGACTGCAACGGTTTGAGTTAAAAATCTTCGTTTGTGTTCTACTGAAGAAACAAAGTCACCTACATCTTGGTTGCCCTTGGGGTAAGCAGATAAACATCAAATTTTCATTTTTGGGTGAACTATCCCTTTAAGTATCAAGTTCATACCTCTAGTTACTTGTTCCCTGTTGAAAAGTTCCTTTGTGTGCTGGGGAAATATTAAAGTCACAGTGCTGACCTTTTGGCTAAATAGTTTTTACTTGCAAATACACACCTCTACTACATCTCTGGACTTGTTTTTCTCAACAACTGAGCTGTCAAAACTTCTTTCACAAGAGCCAGCCAAGCACCAAGCTGAAAGAAGAGATTCTCTAAGACATTTTTTGTGAGACTGGTAAAGAAGCATTGTCAATGTTCACATGTCTTTTCAAAGAGTGAGCAACCACACAACGTTTCTGGACAAAAGACAGTGACACACACTCTTTCTTCTTTCGAAGGGTTGTTAGATTTTTTCTTTTCCCACAGAAACCTCAACAGGTGCTGACATCAAACATCCCCATGTTACATGATGAAATGGCCGTGCTTGCTGTGAAACTGATATTAAGGTCCGTTGCGTGCCTGGAGAAATGCATTTGGACTTTTCTGTGATAATCCTCAGCGTTATCTGATGCGGCCAGTTTAAGAGAGCTGTGTGAGAATGATGCGCTGTCAGAAATCGAGAGCCTTGAGCATCTAGGAGTCTGCTGACCTGCTTGGCCTGCAGGCCACATTATCTCTTGGGTTTGAATTATGTTGCTCATCAGTATGAGAACTACCCAAAACCCTCTTCTGTTTTTCTACTCATTCCCTTAGAATTTGTCATCAGTGTTTGAACTGAAGGGGGGCCAGTTGCTCCTGGACCCCCTGTATGAGTTAATGGACCACCCATATGAGCCGAGAAATTAAACTTAGGATATTTTTTGGAATTAAAAAAATATAATAGTGACCTGTAATTCTGAAATTAAAAATGTTCTCATCACATAAGAGTTATATACAAAAAAAAATAAAAAAATGGCATCACGTCATTAACTCACTTACAGAATGGGATTCCCAGCTAACAGGGACCCTCACATCTTTTACTAATATTTTTAAAAAGATAAATAAATGTTAGGAGTCAGGACAAAACGTTTGTAAAATAATGTTTAAGGACTGTTCTTATAACATTATTAATATTTAATATATGTTTTGATATAAGAAAAGAAAAAGGAAAAAAAAAAACTAGAAAAAATATATTAAAAACAAACAAGCAATCCCAGGCCAGATGAGAAAAACCTGTAAAAGTAATGTAATGCATTACTTTCCATAAAAAGTAACTAAGTAACGCATTAGTTATGCATTAGCAAAATTGCAAAACATTGCTTTTAAAAGTATCTTTCCCAAACACTGATTTTGGGTGAAAATAAAGTTTGTAGAATGTTGTAAGAAACATTTTTTGTAACCCCTAAATAATTATATAATTATGACAATAAAACTGAACATTTTAACATCGTTAGAAAACTTAAAATAAACCTTCAAGCAGCATTATATTTTGGGTAAAAATAATGTTGTAAGAAACGTTTTTGTAGCCTTTAAATAACACTATAATCACAAGAAAACTGGACATTTCTACATTTTAGAAACTTTCAGAACAATGTACGCACAATGTTTTTCTAGCCTAAATGTGTTACCTGGGTTGATAGATTCTCGTCTTCATTATAAGAGAAAAGTATGCTAAGACTTGGGACCCCCAAGAGCTCTCTGACAAAATTCAAACATGGTTTGTCATCACAGCAGACTTCAACAAAGCAGGAGAGCTTTTAGCATGAGGAGTCCAGAAAAAAATTCCTCCTGTCTATGAAGGTAGTGAGTGTGTTGTGCTGACGCAGCAGACAGGAAACCGCTCTCAGGAGACACTGAATCAGATGACAGTGAGGACACTACTAGACAATAGAAAGACACAGTGATGCCCAGACTTACATACAAATGAAAAGAAGGGAGGAGGAGATTACGGTAACCCTTCCATTAAAGGTCTTGTTAACCTGGGGCAGTATGGTAATTTACCGTCTGACTATAAAGTGTCTGTGTATGTCTGTGTAAGTGCTATTTGGTTGTGCTGACTGAGATATTGCATTTTTGCTTTGAGTGCAGGGGAGGGATGGTGATGAAGAGATGAGATGGAGGGGAAGGGAGGACGGGTGGCTCTGTATCATCTATGATTTGAAGAATAGTGGAATGCATTGCTGAACAAAAGAAGAATGCTCTGTATGTTTATTGCATAAAATGTGCTGTCATGTCTAATGATGAAGGTGGTTTTCAGGCCCTGCTAAAACAATCAGTAATAAGATGATCAAACTGGGCTGGGCTGGTAAACCACCTTGGGCCAGCAAATAAACAGATACCATATTACAAAAATAGTCTGACATCTTTAAGCAGGTTTTTTTTTTTTTTATAAACTGCAGAGGTAGACAGTAACGAAAGACAAATATCACACCTTTCACTATACTACATTTCTATCAAGGTCCTCGAAATAGAAAATGGTTACTACGTAACAGCTTTGAAAGTCAGTGGGTGATTTTTTTTTTCTTCTCTAAAATGTGAATTTATTTGACAGCCTATCAGTAATAACTCTTGTAGGGCTACGTGAAGTGATTTCCACCATTTTTTGGACACTGATCAGTTGCAGATGTAATATTTATTTACAACAAATCAATATTACGAAGTTAATATTGTTGCATATATTAGACACAATATTGTCTGATTTTGGACAATCGTGTAAATGAAAATATTACCTATAAAACCCGTTGTGCATCTCCTAACAAGACACAATAGGTGTTGGACTTGTAGCAGCACTGCACAGACCGTTCTGTGTGTGACATCAAAGTACTGCGAGAGTAGTTAGAGGGCATTTTTGACATTTTTGTTTTGATGTCAAATAAAACTGTTGCTGTTTTGCTTTTTTGATAAACAGTGTTGATGTTGTAAAGTTATACAGCTACAGTTGTGTTGCTGGATTTTAAAGCAGGGTTGATTTTTCTTTTCCCTTATCAGTCTGTATTTACAGCAATTTCACTATCCATTCGGTTTAAATGTAGATGAATGGCTACACATAGATGTGTGCTCATACTGCCAGAGCTGTGTGAGATCACTACCATCCTGCTTTTGTGGGGGTGGGAAAGGGTTTTATAAATTATTAAAATGTTAATATTAATAATTATATATTACAGAACAAAAAACATTGCTAAAACTGCCCGGTCCTGCAGATTTACTTTATTCGACATCAAGAAGATCAGGCCCTTTCTTTCAGAACATGCTTCACAACTCCTTGTTCAGGCTCTTGTTCTGTCCAGGCTGGACTATTGCAATGCTCCCTTGGCAGGTCTTCCAGCCAGTTCTATCAAACCTTTACAACTAATCCAGAACACAGCAGCAAGATTCATTTTTAATGAGCCAAAAAGAATGCACGTCACACCCCTGTTTATCAATTTGCACTGGCTACCAATAGCTGCTCACATAAAATTCAAGGCATTGATGTTTGCCTACAAAACCACCACTGGCTCTGAACCCCTTTACCTAAATTCATTACATCAGAATTATATACCCTCTAGAAGCTTACATTTTGCAAGTGAACATCACTTTATTGTTCATCCCAAAAAGGCACAAAATCACTTTCACAAAGTTTTAAATTAAATGTTCCCTCCTGGAGGAATGAACTGCCCAACTCAATCCCAGCAGCTGAGTCCTTAGCCATCTTCAAGAATCGGATAAAAACACATCTCTTCACATCTCACACCTCAAAACACAACACAAAAAAAACAAAAACAAAAACCTTGCCCCCTTTTAGACTTGCACTCTATTAATTTACTAACTATTTATTTGAAAGTCTTTTATTTTTCATTTTATTCAAATTTAAAAAACGTCCCAACATTTCCGGAATTCGGGATATATATATATATATATATATATATATATATATACTATATACAACCCCAAATCAGAAAAAGTTGGGACAGTATGGAAAATGCAAATAAAAAAAGAAAGTAGTGATTTCTAAATTTACTTTGACTTGTATTTCATTGCAGACAATATGAACACAAAATATTTCATGTTTTGTCTGGTCAACTTCATGTCATTTGTAAATATACATCCTTTCCTGTCATTCAGACCTGCAACACATTCCAAAAAAAGTTGGGACAGGAGCAATTTAGGGCTAGTAATGAGGTAAATTGGTTAAATAATGATGTGATTTGAAACAGTTGATGTCAACAGGTGATTGTAATTATGATTTTGTACAAAAGCTGCATCCAAGAAAGGTCTAGTCCTTTAGGAGCAAAGATGGGCCGAGGATCGCCAGTTTGCCAAGAAATACGTGAGAAAATTATTGAAATGTTTAAAAACAATGTTCCTCAAAGAAAGATAGGAAGAGATTTGGATATTTCACCTTCAACAGTGCATAACATAATTAAAAGATTCAAGGAATCTGGAGGAATTTCAGTGCGTAAAGGACAAGGGCGCAAGCCTAAGCTGAACAACCGTGATCTCCGATCCCTCAGGCGGCACTGCATCAAGAATCCTCATTCATCTATAAGCGATATCACCACATGGGCTCAGGACTACTTTGGCAAACCTTTGTCAAGTACCACAATACGTAGTTACATCCACAAATGCCAGTTAAAACTGTACTGTGGGATGGACCATCACACAGTGGAAACGTGTACTGTGGTCAGATGAATCAGTATTTCAGGTATTTTTTGGGAGGAATGGACGCCGTGTGCTCTGGACCAAAGAAGAAAAGGATCATCCAGACTGTTACCAGCAACAAGTCCAAAAGCCAGGGTCTGTCATGGTATGGGGTTGTGTCAGTGCCCTTGGCAAAGGTAACTTGCACTTCTGTGATGGCACCATTAATGCTGAAAAGTACATTAATACTTAGATTTTGGAGCACAATATGCTGCCTTCAAGAAGACATCTTTTCCAGGGACGTCCATGCATATTTCAACAAGACAATGCAAAACCACATTCTGCACACATTACAAAGTCCTGGCTGCGGAGGAAGAGGGTACGGGTACTTGACTGGCCTGCCTGCAGTCCCGACCTGTCTCCAATAGAGAATGTGTGGCGCATTTTGAAGCGCAAAATGCGACAATGAAGACCCCGTACTGTTGCCCACCTTAAGACTTGTTTGCAGGAAGAATGGGACAAAATTACACCTGAAACACTTCATCACTTGGTGTCTTCAGTCCCTAAACGTCTTTTAAGTGTTGTGAAAAGGAATGGCAACATTACAAAGTGGTAAATGCTTTACTGTCCCAACTTTTTTTGGAATGTGTTGCAGGTCTGAATGACAGGAAAGGATGTATATTTACAAATGACATGAAGTTGACCAGACAAAACATGAAATATTTTGTGTTCATATTGTCTGCAATGAAATACAAGTCAAAGTAAATTTAGAAATCACTACTTTCTTTTTTTTATTTGCGTTTTCCATACTGTCCCAACTTTTTCTGATTTGGGGTTATATATATATATATATTGTCAACTGACTTGTTTTAGTTATATAGGTTTTTAACATTCTAAAAGCTCTTTACTCCAAAGATACTAGTGTTGTCAAAAGTACCGACCGTGATACCAGTCGAGTTGATGATATGAGTTTCGTAAAACTGGCTCATGGTTTAGCTGGAGGTCCATTTTAGTCCATCTTAGTCAAGTTGGTTAGGGCTAGTAGACCACAGCACCCATCTACCATGTTCCACAAACCATCTTCATCACCTGCTATGACCCGATCTTTCCACACAGGAAACGCATATTCTCTAACCTTGTACATGTAGATTAAATTTCAACGCTTGTTGGCAGGATATGAGGGCAGAGAATGGGGAAAACCCAGTTGAGGTTAGGTCATCTGTGGGGCCTGGAGGAGAACAGTTGTGGTTTGATGGTGGGTGGAGGGTACTGGGCATTGAGAGATGATGTCACTAACCACATGGCACAAAAGGATGTTTTGACAATATTTAGGTTAATTGTACCAAACAACCTGGCAATGAAAAACGACTTCAGAACAAAGGCGACGTGGCAAATGATGTCACTATGGTGCAGCATCACAGAGACCCTAATAAAACTGAAACATGAGGACTGAGAGAACTGTACCCTAATATAAAGTCAGTCCTTATTAAGAGGAGAAGAGACAGTGTGCTTTCTTTCCTTAAATATCTGCTAAAGAGGCTGACGTCAGGATTGCTATGGTGATCGCTTACAGGAGGACACGCAGGGCACTGATGTCATCAATATCACCTAGACACACTGTTGCATTAACAATATCTAATTTAATACTGGTTAATTTCCTCCCTGTTTCTCTCTCAAACATGTGCAAACACACAAAACATGACTTGACTAGAGTGCTGAATTGCAAACATAGCCACATCACTGTGACCAGATGCTTTCTTAAAGAGATAGTTCTTCCAAAAATGAAAATTAGCTGTTTATTTACTCACTCTTGGGCTATCCACAAGTGTACTAAACAACAAAGCCTTGGTAAAACGCAAGTCAACAGTCACTTTGAGAGTCAAAAAAGCATAAACAGACAATACAAAATTAATCCCCCTAACTCCTAATGATATGTTGAGGTCTTATGAAGCAAAACAATTGGTTTGTGCAAGAAACTGAACATTATTTGCAACATTATTACCTGTAATACGTGACAAATTGTCATTTTGAACTGATTCATTTAGTTGACTGGATGAAGTTCACCAAAACTGCTATTTTCTTACTGCTGTCATTTTTTTGTTATGTTAATTTTGTTATTGAGAAGAAAGCATGCAGCATATCCATCCTTTTTTTATATATTTACAGTAGTATTATAGTGAAATACTATAGTACTATATAGTCAAGTGAGTCAAGCTTGCAACAAGACAGAGTACAAGTAATTGGAACAATTAAAGTAACTGAAACAATTCAATATACATTCTCTGAGAACCTGACTCATGAAAACAAAATTAGATTTGGAGAATGTTGCACTTGTGGATGACCCGCTAATAGCATCTGTGACCATTAAAACAGTACAGGCCATACAATGTTCCACCTCAACTTCCTGTTTCAGTAGAACATACATCAACTAAGAAAGGAAAACTATGTTCATCATTCTTTAAAAAGCTGTGCAGTTCTGCTTTTCATATTTTTGACATATTTCATGAGATATTTTACTGGATGCACAAAGATGAACTGAACAGAACTTCTTGTTATTTGTATTACAGTTGACGGCAAATAAAATAAATATTTACTGTAATGTGAAGGCTAACATACACAGAAAATAAATATTTTCCTTTTATAAAAATATTTAATAAATAAAAAATTATTAAAGAAGTAAGGAACTCAAGCCACATAGGTGTTTCATTTGGCAATAAATCTGCGTTCCTGTTTGGAGAGGTCTAGCATGCGCAACATTCCTCGCCCATCCCTATCAGCCCAACATCCTCGCTGTGGGGTGTGCTTCCTGCAATTATACTCATCAACATCAGAAAACTCCTCAGAGACAATACACAAAGCCTCTCATATTCAACTCACGGCCCTCCAATCATGTCAGATGCCAGCATATGAAATGAGAAATGACAGTGTAGGCGCTCTAAACATTTCTTTGATTGCAATGCAAACAAACGTATGATTCTGTGGTCACGTCATCAGTCCTATACAAATGAGCTCAGGAATTATGGCTGAACTGTGGCCTTCATGTCTGCTGTGAGAGTTGGCAGATTTCAGCAGATAAGGCTGTTCTGCAGAATGCCAGCTTGAAGGTTCATCTAGAGGTCAGAAGGACAGGTTCGAGAAGATGGAAAATGTGTTTCAGGAAAAGTTGTTAAAAAGAGCTTTAAATAAATGAATACATTTATATATAAATATATTAATATCACAAAAGCCTGTATGGCATATGCTGGTCTAGTGGTGTGATTCTTACCATAAAATAAAAAATACATTTTGTTTTATTATTTTTTTTATTATATTTCAAATTTGTATAAATATATACAAACTTAACAACATATATTGTAAATAATAGTATATATTTATTTCTGCATTTGTTTTTAGCCTTATATGTATATTCTAAATATATTATACATATTTAAACAATTAGCATTTACCTAAATTGTATTTTAAAAATGTATTTCCCTGCCCCTTTAAGTATAGTTTGTGATATATTTTGAAGGTTTAAATACAATATATATATATTTAATTATGCAGCAGCGTTTGCAACATACAAACCTGATTCCAAAAAAGTTGGGACACTGTACAAATTGTGAATAAAAACAGAATGCAATGATGTGGAAGTTTCAAATTTCAATATTTTATTCAGAATACAACATAGATGACAAATCAAATGTTTAAACTGAGAAAATGTATAATTTTAAGGGAAAAATAAGTTGATTTTAAATTTCATGGCATCAACACATCTCAAAAAAGTTGGGACAAGGCCATGTTTACCACTGTGTGGCATCCCCTCTTCTTTTTATAACAGTCTGCAAACGTCTGGGACTGAGGAGACAAGTTGCTCAAGTTTAGGAATAGGAATATTGTCCCATTCTTGTCTAATACAGGCTTCTAGTTGCTCAACTGTCTTAGGTCTTCTTTGTCGCATCTTCCTCTTTATGATGCGCCAAATGTTTTCTATGGGTGAAAGATCTGGACTGCAGGCTGGCCATTTCAGTACCCGGATCCTTCTTCTACGCAGCCATGATGTTGTAATTGATGCAGTATGTGTTGGCATTGTCATGTTGGAAAATGCAAGGTCTTCCTGAAAGAGACGACGTCTGGATGGGAGCATATGTTGTTCTAGAACTTGGATATACCTTTCAGCATTGATGGTGCCTTTCAGATGTGTAAGCTGCCCATGCCACACGCACTCATGCAACCCCATACCATCCAGATGCAGGCTTCTGAACTGAGCGCTGATAACAACTTGGGTTGTCCTTGTCCTCTTTAGTCCGGATGACATGGCGTCCCAGTTTTCCAAAAAGAACTTCAAATTTTGATTCGTCTGACCACAGAACAGTTTTCCACTTTGCCACAGTCCATTTTAAATGAGCTTGGCCCAGAGAAAACGCCTGCGCTTCTGGATCATGTTTAGATATGGCTTCTTTTTTGACCTATAGAGTTTTAGCCGGCAACGGCGAATGGCACGGTGGATTGTGTTCACCGACAATGTTTTCTGGAAGTATTCCTGAGCCCATGTTGTGATTTCCATTACAGTAGCATTCCTGTATGTGATGCAGTGCCGTCTAAGGGCCCAAAGATCACGGGCATCCAGTATGGTTTTCCGGCCTTGACCCTTACGCACAGAGATTGTTCCAGATTCTCTGAATCTTTGGATGATATTATGCACTGTAGATGATGATAACTTCAAACTCTTTGCAATTTTTCTCTGAGAAACTCCCTTCTGATATTGCTCCACTATTTTTCGCCGCAGCATTGGGGGAATTGGTGATCCTCTTCCCATCTTGACTTCTGAGAGACACTGCCACTCTGAGAGGCTCTTTTTTATACCCAATCATGTTGCCAATTGACCTAATAAGTTGCAAATTGGTCCTCCAGCTGTTCCTTATATGTACATTTAACTTTTCAGGCCCCTTATTGCTACCTGTCCCAACTTTTTTGGAATGTGTAGCTCTCATGAAATCCAAAATGAGCCAATATTTGGCATGACATTTCAAAATGTCTCACTTTCAACATTTGATATGTTATCTATATTCTATTGTGAATAAAATATAAGTTTATGAGATTTGTAAATTATCGCATTCCTTTTTTATTCACAATTTGCACAGTGTCCCAACTTTTTTGGAATCGGGTTTGTATATTTGAGAAATATTTTGGACCGATTTTTTTTTAAGCAATATGGGTTATTTTTGACATGAGGGGTATTGGGTATAAAAATTGCTACTGCATATCAAGGGATATCACAAAAGGCTAACTGGTTTGCATTTATTTTGACAGTATTTTTTGCATTCATTTTTACTTCTATTTCATTGCAATAGAGAGCAGTCTGCACAGAAAGATGGAGCGCAGATGGATGGATTGGACTGAAAAACAAAGTGAGAATCTTTTCCTTTTTTTTAAAATCAAAGGAGCCGGAACGCCCTGCCTGTCTTCAGGGAACTGTAATGAAGTATTAAAACTAAAGTTACACTATTGACCCTGTCACTGTTTTGTGACCTCATGTTTCACAGAGTAATTTTTCCCTGCTGGTCAGTAAGACTCAGCTTGACAGTGACAGACTGAGGAAAGTTTCAGGCTTTGATTGGATTTCCATGCTACGGTGACACCAGATGGCCTTAGTTTTACAGTTACAGAGTGTTTTCCAGGCAAGTTTACAATGACATCAAAAGTCCAGCTCCATGTTACACAGCTCATTCTGTCAGCGGCTGTGTAAATGCTGGCACTTGTGCTGACCACCCTGTCTGCTTTTTGGCTATGTAATATGGGCAAAAGTTGCATGTATGACACTCTGTCTTGTGTGGAACACAAACGCAGATATTTTGAAGAATGTTCATGCTGTTCTTTTCTAAGTTTGTGCATAATCTCAGAGTGCATCATTTTTGCTTTAGCGGTGAGCTGCTCATTTAAGACGTTATTTCTGGTAACTCTCTGGCGTCTCGTCCAGCGTTGGACTTGTGTGGTATGCATCTGATGTGTGCATGTTTTTGGGAATGAACAGCATGTAGGAGTTCCAGATAGAAGAACAGAAAAATGAATGGACTTCATTAAAGCCCCGAGTCTCAGCTGGCTGCGGGGGTCACCGGCACAGACTACAAAAGACTCTCTTGTCTTCCTGACAATTCCAATGGCGAGGAATCAGCCTGATCGACTGAAGGGAACAGATAGAAAGCAGAGGACAGTTTTGCACACAGCTGGTGACTGATGAACATGATCTTGCACCGAGGCTACTGCAGATGTGGAGAGAGCTGTATCTCTTTCATAGTCATCTGATTTAGTCACATGTTGTCTGTGTTTCTTGAGATATAGCTAGCATGGCGGATTAGCATCTCTAGGCAGTTAAAACTAAGAGAGTTTTCATTTATTCATATACATTCATCACTCATATACTGTTCATTTATGCTCTTAGCGAACACATTTTTACTAAAAGTGACTCACAATAGTGCTCAAATCATGTTTCTGGCAAATATGAGGAAGTGTGACTTAGAATACACAGTGTTTTAGTGTGGCAAGTGGCTTTTAGATAATATTTCATAAAAATTCACTTACAAAGTTATGTAGAATAACAAACAGGCTGCTTTGCAATAAAAGTGTGCAGGCTTAGTGAAAATTTGAAAAATAAAGTATTCTAAAATAATAGGAACATATAGTTCCTGATTTGTTATAATGAAAAGTTCAAAGGTCATGCACAACCACCATCTTTTTCTTGGGCAACAGAACGTTATCAGATTGCAATGTGTGCTTTTCAGCAATTACGCTGAAGTGTGACAGATATTTCAAGTTCTTTTCAGACTGGAAGGACACTGAAACTCAATGAATAGATAAATGCTTAGAAAACAGAGGTGTGTTCTGCGTTTGTGCACACAGGCTTGGAGGGGTCAAGGCTGGGTGGATTTTTCTTGGCTATCCTTGGCTTGCTGACATCAATACTTTGGTTACTAGGGTAATTTGGCTTAAGTGTGTGAAGCAGCCAGAACAATGGACTTCCTGTGCCTGCTAGAATGGTCACTCATCTCATGCCCTCAAGGAAGGGGAGAGGAAAGTAGTTTACAGTCAACAGATTCGCATTTCCTGGCGGAAGACTTGTGGATGACAACACCTCTGGCGTAGCAGCCTGGGTGTGAGGAGGTAGAATGTCGAAGAGAAAATTAGGGTCTGATAGAAGGTGTGCTTTCCTGTTATGTAAAGTGTTTATTTTATTTTATTTATTTTTTATTTTATTTTTGAGCATTCTTTTCTGTTCACACACTCAAAGTTTGTAAAATGTCCAGCATTACTCAGATAAATTGATCTGGGAAAGAAAGTGATGAGAATAGTCTGAGTTCATATTTAACCTTATAAAGCCTGTATCCTATTTGATTTGCATATTTCTAAATGATTAACATGAAAAATCTGTTGTACATAATTTACTACATGCATTTTATGTAAGTAGTTTGTTATACTGTTATAAAGATCTCATCGATTTACATTACAAGCTATCAGAATTTCATTTTCAACTTTTTTGCCATATAAATATCAGTAACTGCAAATGTGCAAATTGCACATTTTTACTTGATTGGAGCCTCTGAATAAAACAGAGGTGTTTTTTTCTTCCTCAAGTATAAGCTCCTATACTGTATATCATACTAAATGATAAAAGCCTGATATATCAGAAATTATATTCCAAATAAATAAAATAAAATGTAACAAACATTTAAAAATAAAAGTGTAAAAGTTAAAAAAGAGAAAAAAGTTCAGGCTTTATATTGGAAAATGTGAGCACATTTTGGAGATCTCGTCTGTAATTTTACAGGAAATAAAGTTAAAATAGCTGTTGCTTCTGGCAAAAAGATGAGACCACCATCCATAAAAGTCTGTTGTCCTCTCACATCACTGACATCTTTAGAACTGTTGTTTTTGGAATGATTTTGCTTCTAAATGGTACATCAACCTTTATAAAGCTGCCATCTCTTTCTTTCTCTAAAGGATGTTGTAAACTATAAAGACTGAGGTGAGAAGAACACATTTAATGTGAGTGTTTTTGACCTTCGGCCTGCCGGCAGTAACAGCTTGCGTGTGAGCACCAGTGCGCCGTGATGGAGCAATAACACAGATTCCATGCTTTGCCTATGAGGTCAGGACCATTGTAATAGATCTTAATGCCTTCATTCAGGCCTGCTGTGTCTCTCTCTGATCCTGCCTTCAAAAAGGTCAGTCCTCCCTGCAGATCCCTATCGCTAGAAGCTAACGCTTACCCACCCATTGTAAAACGCCCATAATAAACCATGCTGAAACTAAAAAATTCACCTGGTGATTAATGAATAACCCAAGAGTTCCCTGTTGTGATGGCCTGCTCTGTTTGCATGAACTGGCTCTGGTATTGTTTACATGCTTCTACACATCTCACTGACCATGAACGGGCAGGTTTTCCCATAGTGTACCATAAAATAAAAAGACGAAAGGATCAGAAGTGTGGGAGAGAGGTTCAGAGGTAGGTGACGCTCTTCAAGGTCTGATCCCCATAAGTTACATGATGTCACCACCGTCTTCTCGGTTCTCCTTGACTCTTGGATGTGAACATAGATATTGATGATATTCCAATAAGGGGCTCAAGCAGGCTATGCTTTAAGGATTGCTGTTATGAGAAAATGAATAGGTTTTCTGGCGTGCACTCCCAATTGTGAGGTATAACCTATAAATCTTTGATTAGCCACTCCTATAGATTCATTAAGCCTCCATTTTCAACAGTATTCCCAGAGGAAAGCTTTATTGCTCAGTGGTTGCTCTGTCATAGCTCAAGAGACTTAATTGAAGTCTCATTTCATTTCATTTCAGTAACAGCTTTGACTCAGCTTTTGACTCACAGGTTTATATAAAATAATATACTTTTAAAAGAATACACAAGTGCAAACTCAATGTAATGTTTTCAGACACGTAATTGCAGGTTAATTGCAAATAAATAAAATGTATTGTTTTTCAAATTTGCTTTTTTGATTCACTTATGTAGGACTTAAGTACATTTTTAGATGTAATTTCCTAAATACATTCCATAGAAGTATTGTTAAAGTATTCTGCCAAATGTACCGACAAGCATATTTGATAAACTGAAATATACTTTAATGTCATTTATAGAGTTATAGTGATGAAGTTGCAATTAAGTATGTTTATAATATATTACTTTTAAATATCAATATTAAATACAGTTAAAATTAAAATCAAATAATTACATGTGCTTTAATAATCTGTCAACACATTCAAATAAGTATACTTCTTTAAAGCACAACAAAAGATTAATAAAACAATTATTTAAAATGTACTTTATAGTAAAACTTTTAAATTGACATAATTGAAAAGTCCACATTTATATTACATGCGAGTTTTTATTTTATTTATTTATTTAATTTTCAGAATATGTACTACTAGAATATGCACATTGCAAGTGCACATTCAATACAATTAAGCACTTTTCCCCCACAAGGTTTGTTTTGGAGAAAAATCACTGCACTGCTGTCTAGGAAAAACAACTGAGATAATTAAAGTTCATAAAAAAAAAGATCTGTATACATGTAGTCTGTGAATAATGCATGTGAACCTGGACAGAAATGTAGAAAAGTAGTCTTTTACGGCCCACTGGCTGTAATATGGACCACAGACGCCAACATCAGTCTGTTTGTAAGAGAGGGTATCATTATTAGTCTGATGTTACTCTTCCTGCTGCTTTGTTGTCTGTTTTAATGGAATAATGTCGTCCAAAATAGGTCTTATATGCAGACTCACTTCATACTTCTGAATTACACAGCCTCATGCAAACCACACTGATAATAAACATAGGGTGAATTCTTGTCAAAAACGTTCCTGATTTACCTGAAGTAACCTTACATTCCAGAGTCCTTGTGTCTGAGCCAGCTGTTTTCTCTCAGACTAATTGTCTCTCCTCTTCTTGCTCTCTGTTTACAAAATGTTCATTATATTGGTTTTCCCGGTTGAGCATCTCTTTTCAAAACAGCACCTGTAAAAAATAAGTGGATTGCTGAGTGGTGGTTCTTAAAACGCATTGCTGAGTATCTGTGCATGCATGAGTGTGGAAAGAGTCTCACAAAAACAGACCACTTTCAGATTTCTTTGACATTCAATTGCGTAGATCCAAAGACTATTTTTGAACTGGAATAATAGCTTACTGCATCTGCATATTAGGCCTTGTTTGCCTTCACTTTAAGGTAAAATATCTATAGAAGAACGGAAAAGGTACTGGTAATTTTCCGCCACAAAGTTTTCTGTTAAATTTAGGTTCCTTAAAACACATCGCAATGAAGTGCTGCAGTGATGAGGTATTTTTCTAGGCCAACCTGGAAGTTAGCATCAGCCTTGTTCCCTTGACAAAAATATTTTTCCATTGGCTTTTGGATTATTGCCCTTACCAAAAAGTAGTATACTTCAAGTTTATTTTATTAAGTAGACTTAATAAGTAGTATTTATCTCACACCACACCAAGATAAGTGGTTCTCTGTAATGGAGAAAGCACACTCTTCTTGGCGTTCAGTCTTAACCCCAACACTTTCAAGTGAGCGAGAACAACATCTCGATGTTGAGCCGCCACCCACTCTGATTGAGCGAGAATCAACCAATCGTCGATGTAACTGAGTATGCGGATGCCTTGTAGCCGCAACGGAGCTAACGCAGCATCCACACACTTTGTAAAAGTAAATTTCAAGTATATTTTTAAGTATATTTTATGTAGTAAGTATACAAATATCAGTGTACTAGTAGTATACTTATAAGTGTACTATTTCAATACTCCTTGGGACTAAATTTGCCCACTTTCTAGTATATAAAAGTATACTTTAAGTATAAAAGTAGTAAACATCTTAGGTTACATATGTAACCCCAGTTCCTCGAGGGAACGAGATGCTGCGTCCTGAGACGCTTCGGGGAACGCCTCCAGCGTCACCGCGCTCTGAACACATGTGTAATCTGTCCAATGGATGGGTGAGACGTCACAGGCAGGTGACGTAATCGGCCAGGCAGCATGAAAGCACGTGCGGTGGAACCGGCGTCAGCTTCAGGAATGAAGCAACCGCTCGCAGGGATGCCGGAAGTGTGGCCTCGAGACACAGCATCTCTTTCCCTCAAGGAACTGGGGTTACATACGTAACCTAAGACGTTCCTCTTCAGGAACTCGAGCTGCGTCCTGAGATGCTTCGGGGAACCGCCGCCAGATTGAAAAATCCCTGCCTATTGTGAATGGAGCACAGCTAGGGTGAGAGAAAAACAGAGTGGCTAAGAGGGCAGGGCCTCCCCGAAGGCCAACTTCTGAGAAGTGAGTCTTGATCCCCAAGAGGGGAGAGCAGAGGACTCGAGGTTATGGAATAGCATCCTGATCCATACATAGCATAAACCGTCTGGCCGGAGGCCTCAGTCTCTGGAGAAAACATGTAACTAGGGGGTGTCTACCCACAGATAGGCCACCGAGAGGTGCGCGGTAGGCCGGTAAAGCCACCATGTAGGCCTTCAGGGTGGAGTGGGTTAACCTTGCGGAGGAACAGACCGCCGCCAGATTGAAAAATCCCTGCCTATTGTGAATGGAGCACAGCTAGGGCGAGAGAAAAACAGAGTGGCTAAGAGGGCAGGGCCTCCCCGAAGGCCAACTTCTGAGAAGTGAGTCTTGATCCCCAAGAGGGGAGAGCAGAGGACTCGAGGTTATGGAATAGCATCCTGATCCACCACATAGCATAAACCGTCTGGCCGGAGGCCTCAGTCTCTGGAGAAAACATGTAACTAGGGGGTGTCTACCCACAGATAGGCCACCGAGAGGTGCGCGGTAGGCCGGTAAAGCCGCCATGTAGGCCTTCAGGGTGGAGTGGGTTAACCTTGCGGAGGAACAGACCTGCACGAATTCCAGAACTGTACCACTTGGGCAGTTGGCTGGGTCGAGCTGGCGACCTCCGCACCATGAAGTGCTACACGTAAGTTTCATAAATAAAAAATAAAGAAATAAACAACATTTTGAACAAAAAGCTGAAAAAAGAATATGAATTGGATTCAGAATGATAATCAAAACGTAGATGAAGTCGATCAACACCCCAAAGCTTGACAGTCATTATTACCTCTTCATTGGTCGACATTTTATTCCATAACGTTACACAGTTTTGATGCTGTTTTATTTTTATTTATTTTTTATTTTATTTTTTTGTTATCAACAATTTTTTATTTTATTTTTTTCACACACAACACAACATAATATCCAAAATACAACAAAACAAAACAACAGACACATACTCAAGAACACAAAAGTTACTCCTTTATATAATCACGTATATTCAACAAAAAACACTGCCAAGCGTCAATGGTCGAAGGCCTGGCCCCACCAACTCGCGCCGTTGTACATTCACATGACACAATTTGCAGGAGGCTACGGATCCAATATGTTTTTCTACACATGTGTGGTGTAAACCAGTTCTGGATTATTGTCTTCTTCACAGCTGTAAAACCTGCAAACAACATTCTCTTTTGCATTGAACTAATACAGAGACCAGAATCATCATTAAGAAGATACAAACTTGGGTTAACAGACCAATCAATTCGCAGTATATAAGACGATGAGCCAGATTTTTAGATGTTAGGCTGAGATTAGACCACACTCTCTCCCAGTCGACAGATAAATTAAGGTAAAATAATTCCCTATTCCAAATAGTTTTAATAGAAAGAGGTTTTGTAATACAATCAATCATTTTATTATGTATTAAGGAAACAGATGGCCGACCAGCAGATGGTGCAATCCAGTCCCGCATAGGATGAGAGGAAATGGAAGAAGACCAAGGAACGCCATACGCTTTGAGAGCAGAACGTAATTGAAGAAAAACAAAATATGCAGATGCTGGTAGACAAAATTTGGTTCTTAATGTCTGAAATGAACAGAGGCCCTGGTTATCATATATATCACCGCACGTGTTTACACCCAAAGTAGACCAAGAGGGTTGGACAAATGGACAATTTCCACATAAAAAATTAATTCTGCCACAAAGGTGTACTGTTACAGAACTTGAAGGGTCCACCTATCCGACGTTCAACCGTTTTCCAGATTTTAATAGAGTTAGCCACAACCGGACCAAATTTATAATTATCCCCTTTTTTTCCTGTGCCAGTAAATAAAATATCTTGATATCTATCTATTTGGTTTAACCTTGTCAGCTTCAATCACCCTCCATGAAACTGTAGATTGAGGATCAACCCAATTATGAAGAGCCTTAAGCTGGAACGACCAATAATATAATTCAAAATCTGGTACAGCCAGTCCTCCTGCGCTATTAGGATTTTGTAATGTGGTAAGTTTAATTCTGGGACATTTATTATTCCAGATAAACTTAGAAATTATGGAGTTGATCTCCTTAAAGTAACCTGGAGGGGGAGAAAGTGATAGCATAGAGAAAAAAAAATAAATCGAGGTAACAAATTCATCTTAACAGTGGAGATTCTTCCTTGGAGAGAAACTTTAAGATTCGTCCATCTTTGAATATCATTTTTGACCTTAACTAAAATGTTATTAAAATTGTCTCTGGCAATCTTATGAATGTTTTTATATATGGTAATGCCCAAATAGATGAAAGATTCCTTAATAGGGATAAATGAGGGAATAGAAAAATTAACCTTAACATTGTTAATTGGCATTAAAGCAGATTTGCTCCAATTTATTTTATATCCTGATAGGCTACTAAAATTATCAAATTCCTTAATTACACTAGAGACTGAAACATCAAAGTGGTCTAAATATAGAATAATATCATCAGCGTACAATGAAATACTATGATTATGGTCATGAATCTTAATCGATACTTCAGATTTCCTGATGGCTTGTGCTAAGGGATCAAGAGATAGAGAAAACAATAAGGGGGAAAGTGGACAATAAGGGGGAAAGTGGACACCCCTGCCTCGTTCCCCGCTGTAAAGGGAATGAGGTGGAAATAATATTACCAGTTATGACTGATGCTGCAGGTGAGTGGTATAATGTCTTAATCATAGAAACGAAGTGTTCACCGAAGCCGAAACATTGCAGAACTGCCCACATATAATTCCACTCTAGCCTGTCAAAGGCTTTTTCTGCATCAAGTGAAAAGACCTCACAAGGGGTTGGGTGGGAGTCCGCAAAGTCAAGAATATGAAGGAGTCGACGCATATTGTCAGATGCATTGCGCCCCTTGATGAAACCAGTTTGGTCCTCCTTGATCAGACTATGAAATACCTTCTCCATACGAGAAGCAAAAACTTTAGCATAGATTTTTACATCACATGGGATAAGCGAAATCGGTCTGTAGCTGGAACAATCTAATGGATCTTTCCCTTTTTTAAGAAGTAATGAAATCAGTGATGTTTTTTGATCTCTATGAAACACCCCATGTTCAATTGGAAAATTAAATGAGTTAAGCATAAGTATCCCTACCAAATCCCAAATTTCTAAATATAATTCAGGGGGGAGACCATCTAGACCCAGCGATTTGCCCTTTTAAAGGCTTTTTAGAGAGACATGAAGTTCCTCCAAACTTAATGGGGCCTCCAAAGATTCTTTATCCATCTGTAAGATCCAAGGCAGTTCCAATTTATCTAAATATTGCTTACAAATTGGTTCATCAAAATCTGCGATCTGTTTAATACATTTTTGTGCTGTGTTTTTGCGCTCTCATCCGAGTGAACGCTTCCGGTTTGCATACTGCCAAATATTATGCTGTATTTAAAAGCTAAAATAAAAGCATCCAATTAAAACTCTCTATCTGACTTGTTTTGTAGAGTTGAAGTCAGCAAAAAGTAGCGTCACACATAGGCTAATCATGACTGATCATTGTTTCCATAATCAGTCATCGCTGTCACTTCAGAAAACTCGTGCACATCCCAATTAATAGTCCTACGATGTATTAGGCTATATAATGTAGCTACTGTTGTTGTAATGCTTAAATATAACAATTAATTTGAAATAATCCAATCAATTCATTAAATAATTCTTACTGTTTTGGATTTAAGACAAGTCTGGGTCCGTCCTAAATTTAAGAAGTTATTTACGATGATTTTTAAGAAGATTCTTTTCAAGAATTTGAATTCTTCTTAATTTTTGTCTTAAGAACAATGTTAAGAAAAAAGTTAAGAATATTCTTAAGAAGAATGTTTGGGAATACAAAATATTCTTAACTTTTGTCTTAAGTTAAAAAATAAGAAGAAAATGGCAGTTAAGAAGAAATTTCTTCTTAAGAATGTTTTGTGAATCCGGCCCCTGATCATCCGATGATTTTATTGCGCTAATATATGCCTTAGACTCGCATTCTTTCAACCTAAGGGCCAATAAATGACTAGGTCTCTCTGATTCAAAATAATCTTTTTGTCTAGTCCTATGTAAAATTTGAGTGTGAAAGTAAATCATATTCTTCTTTTAAAGAGGACAGCTGTGTAGCCTGTTGCTCAGTAAAATGTTGTTTTTGTAGGTTTTGTAATGATTGGATTTTATTTTCTAATTGTGTAAACTGGTGAGTTTTTGGCAAGAGTAGAAGAGAAAGATATACAGAAACCTCGTATAGCACACTTATGCCGAGTTCACACTGCACGATTTTCAAACTCATCGGATCGCCATTGTTTTCACACTGCATGACTATCTGGCGTAGGATTCAGTCGCTGCTGTTTTCACATTGCACGATGGATCCGCAACAGGGGGTTCCACATTGCATGATTTCACAATAGGAAGAATCGCCGACAACTCTGTCTTATCCGCAAATACAGCCAAACGCAGGTGAGAAGTGATAAGGAAATACAAGATCACGCTGATATTATGGTCTATAAGTCCTCCAGGAACACACAATAATTAATAAAGATGACTTGTTAACAAACATACTTCTGCTGTGAAATTTTTATATACACAAATCTAGCCTACTTGAAAGTGAAACCAACGTGTTGTGCACTTTATAATGAGTTTATTTCTTATAGCCTATAAAAGCCCTCAAAGTGATGAAAAAGAAAAATGCAATAAATATTTTGGCCTTTATAGAAGAATATTATTTACAGGAAAAACCCTAGCCCCTTCTTCATCTTCATGTAGCCTACCTGTTCTGTATATTATAATCCTGTTTAAAAAAAAAAAAGGAAAAAAAAACAAAAAAAAAAACTCCTCCAACTTCCAGCTGCCCTGTTTCTTGCTCTCTCATTGGCTGTAGGTCATCGCCGATGTATTTTTCAGTCAGAACCGGTCAGAACTCATTCACACAGCAGGATTGAGAATCGCCGACAGCTCCAGATATTTAGCACGCCAAATATTCTGCGGGCGTTGGCGACGTGTCGGCGATTCCCTCAGATCCCGTTTTGATAATTCACACTGCGCGATTGTCACGCGAAAAAGCGGGCTAAAATCGTGCAGTGTGAACTTGGCATTAGTCGTTTCCCACAGTATTTGAGAATCCACATCAGAGGGCATATTAATTTCAAGAAATTCCTTAATATATTCTTTTAGAGAGGAAATGAAAGTCTGATTACTTAAAGGGGTGGTTGACTGTTTTTTTTCTAGGCTTGATTGTGTTTATGGGGTGCAGTCTAGCATGTGTTCATGCTTGGTTTTTTTAAAAACGCATTATTTTTCACATAATTTACCTTTATTCCACACCTCTCTGTCCCTTCTCTGACAAACGCCTCGATTTATTTCCTGGTTTTATGAAGCTCCTCCTTTAGAAAACGCGATGGGCTGAGATTGGTTAGCTGGCTCAGTGTGTTGTGATTCGCTAAACCACCAGGATGCGCCTGAACGTCCCGCCCCTCGCCTCAGCGGCATGTGCACCGGTTGAATTGTAAACAGTGGCATTGTCTATAATGCTTATCAATTTGAGCCCGATTGAGACCCAGAGGATATTATTGAAGAGGATCGTGCAGAACCTGTGCAAGCACGGCTCTTAATGGTATGTTTGGTTGTTGTTGTCTCATACTTTTAAATACGCTGCTATTTGTAAGTGCTACTGCTTCTGTTAGCTTTTAATATACGGTTTTATCCTGATTAAAGCTTTAATACAGCACAGCAACCGCACGCGTGTCCATTTATAATGCTTCTCATTGCTGTGTGAAAATAAGTGTATAATTGGAACAGTTTGTTGGAGCTTATCTGACGATCTGAATGAGAGAGAGAGAGAGAGAGAAGAGAGAGAGAGAGAGATGCAGAGCAGGGCGACAGTGTAACAGTATTTTAAGAACTGCTGCTTTAATGATTTTGAAACTTGAGAATCCATTAGAATCGTTAGAAGACAGAATCGCGATTCATATGAATAGATTTTTACGTGCATCGCTAGTTTTCTCTTCCTCTTCTCTAAAGCAGCGCCTCGCCCCCTTTGCTGCGTGTTCCCGGGGGCGGGGTTTATCTGGGTCTGTGAGGTATCAGACCCGGGAAGTAACTCGTTGAAGTCCCTTACCAGTCGTTTTTGTAGGTATTAAACTGCCAGAATTTTAAAAGACGATATCTCCGTTTGCATTGAACTTTCAAGCGCCGCAACTCTGCAGATATTGTTTATGCTCAAACAGCAACATTACACACTAACTAATGTTAAAAAAGTGAAATCGCAATCAACCACCCCTTTAATAATGATATGTTAAAGCGCCATCTAGGGGACTTGGCTTTAACATCGGAAAGAGGAACACTGCACAACACTGCAGAATGATCAGATAATAAAATTGGTAATATAGAGATGGAGGAATTAGATGAAATTAAAGATGGGCTGAGAAATATGTAGTCTATCCTAGAGAAAGTCTTGTGTCTATTAGAAAAAAAAGTGAAGTCTTTAGCTTTAGTATTCTGAATTCTCCATAGATCGATTAAGTTAAGCTCAGTGATAAATTTATTCAATAATTTAGAGGATGGATTGGCTGTTGTATCAGATTGAGATTAAAGCAGGATTTATGACAGCATTAAAATCACCACCCACCACTAGAGGGCAATCAATCTCCTCAAGTAAAGTTTTGGAAATCTGTGTAAGAAATGCACTGTCTGTCTCATTCGGACCATAAATAGAGATCAATGCTAACCTATTATTATATATTTTGCATTGGATAAAAACAAATCTACCCTTCTCATCACTACCAAGGTGTTCAATCGTTAAATTTAACTTCTGGTTAACAAGGATAAGCACCCCCTTAATTTTATTTTGAGCGCTAGAAAAAGCTGCTAATTTGTAATACTTATTCTGGAAACGTGCCACGTCAGATTGTTTTAAATGTGTCTCTTGTATTAAGGCACAGGAGATAGATTTACGGTGTAAATATTCTAACACACGGGTTCGTTTAACAGCAGAATTTAAACCATTCACATTCAGTGATAAAATATTTAGAGTATGCATTAAATATTCATAATCCCAAGATTGTACTCAATAGATGCAAAAAAAACCCAAAAAACAGAAGCACTTCCATTCTGTAAATAACACGTAAACACTGATGTGCATTTTAGATACCAAACCTCCTAGATGAAAAATCCCTTTAGAAATAAGGTAAAATAGATAAAAGTATAAATGTCTGCTGTAAAAAACAAAAACAATATAAAAATATGAACAACCGACAACCATAAACAAGGAACAACTCAGACCGCACATTACCGAGAACATAGGTCTGACTGAGCAACAAAAAACAGTGATAGGTCGTGACCGATCCACTCCAACGCAAGACATGTCTCCCGAAAGGCTCACACAGCCAAAAATTTTTTTTTTTTATTAATTAAACCTACTCTCCATTAGTCCCCTCCAAAAAAGAAAAATGGAGTGTCAGTCTTACCAGCAAAGAGATCGTTGTACCGGATAAATAAGGACAATATCCCAGTAGGAGAGAGGAGAGAAGAAAACGCAAAAATAGGTTCAGCAAGCGTCCATGCTCATCCTGCCATCATCCCCTCCTGGGCAGCTAGGACCAAGTCCATCCCGGCAAACAGCGGCCGCTGCTCCCCCGTCGTCCCCCCGCAGAGCTGAGGCATACGACTTCTGCTGAGACATGGAGCTGATAAAATCCTCCGCTTTCTGAGGGGAATCGTAGCTTCTCTGTTCCCCTTTGTGCCGTAGCTTAATTACCGCCGGATAGATGAGGAAGGGCTGGAGACCAAGCGCTGTCATCTTCTTCAAAACCGGACCAAATGCCTTTCTCCTGATCGCTGTAGCCGGACTAAAGTCAGGAAAAAATAGCAGTGTGACATTGTTCTGTGCGCACTTCACCGGATAAGCCTGCCGAGCACCCTTCAGGATATCTGATCTGTCATGCCATCTCAGCACACGGAAGATGAGAGTGTGCAGCCGATTGGAGCCCCTCCCTCCGTCATACACGCGATGCGCCCGATCAATCTCAATGTCACGGCCCCTCAAGGAAGGAATCCATTTGGAAAGATTAGCTCTGAGGAAACCAGCTGCGTCGTTACCCTCCATCCCCTCTGGGAGCCCCACCAGCCTCACGTTGTTCCTCCTACACCTGTCCTCCATATCTGTCATCTTCTCGGTGAGTCGCTCCAGCTGATCCTTTAAGTCCGTGACTGTTCTCTTATCTTCACACGCCGCTGCCTGAACAGAATCAACGCGGTCACGTGTCTGCTTCGTCTTGGTAGCTATGGCCTCAAACTCCTCTCTTAGCTCTTTAACAGACTTATTGGTCACTTGTATGTCCTCACGCAGTTCTCGCAATGCTGGAATCAGCACAGAGTCCATCGCATCTCTCACTGCCGAATTCACAACCGAATTCAAAGTGCTTTGGTGTTCTTTAAATGCTAGTTCAATGCGGTTAGCAATAGCATTGTCGAGGTCTTCACTGGAGATGGCTGAATCTCTGAATTTTTTCTTCATTGGCGATTGCTCAATCTCTCTTTTCCGATCTCCTTTGTCTGCCTTAGCACTCATGATGGGTCCAATGCAGAGTGGTTCAAATTTTACTGACAGTATCGTAAAATATGTGTCAACTAGGGATGTGCGCTACGACTAATTTGACTGTCGTTTAAACGGAAGTTTTGTATCCGACTAGTCGACTAGTCTAAAAGCTAGAAACCCCCCAAAAATGGCAAAAAACAAACAAAACTGTGCGTGTGTCTATATAACAGCATACAGTTGAAATACTTAATCTTTGAATCACACTGTCAAATCCCTCAATGAATTCTGCAAAAAAATTATGCCGTATGCTTGCCTCGCGTTATCATCAATTAATTTGAGGCGGTCGTTAAACAGAAAAAAAGGAAGAGCATACACTCTTCATAAACCAGTGCATAGCTTATTTAATCAGATCGCCTGGAGCAATGCAGAAATGGAAAAATCAATAGACTGACAGAATTCTTCATTTTCATATAACGTTAGCCAACATATTAAAACACATATTAAAACAAAAGTTTAAAACAATAGGAAAGTTTATCAAGGAATAGCATTAAAACGGCTTTGGCTATATTGTCTAAAAACAAAACAAAGCTCGTTTCACTTACTCAGATCGTGCGCATTTGTTCAGTGAATTTAACATGTTAACAAGGTCTGGCGAAAGACGGGACAAGAGGCGATTCTGCAAACCCCGCGCTCAGCAGGAGCTGAAGTCACAGGCACGCAGAGAGATAACTACAAGCAAGCAGACAGTTTGAAAAGAGCCTGGAAATCCCGCAGCACCACCGAAGTGGGTCTTCGTTTAGAGGAATAGACAGCGCGGATAGGATCGCGGACCGCAGCGGCAGGTTGTAGTGTGACATGATTGACATTTGGCTTTGGCTAGACTCCAAGCTAACGCATACATACCTGTATTGAATATGATTACGCATAGCTCCAGTAAAGTTATTTTAAGCCAATTTGACATTACACAGTTTACAAAAAACGTTTCCATTTCCTTCTAATTCAAAATAGTGGAGCTCGCCGCAACTGACATGAAGAAAACGCATGTGAGGTAAAATTATAGTTCCCGCCCAGATACGCTTTTAAAAATATTTAAATATTTTGATATGTATTCTTTTTCAAAAGTTTTATTTTAACTGTTCTTTAAAATGTTTTAAATGGTACGTTAAAATGATGGTAATTTGAATGATAAAATCATCTTTTTTTTTTCTCTCGTGTAGTCGACTATTGTTTTCAGTGTCGACTAGTAGGAGCTGTACCGTTTAGTCGACTAGTCGATTAGACCCGCACATCCCTAGTGTCAACGTGAGCGGAGCGAAAGACTAAGCCAGCATCACCGCCGAGGGGTCACGTGATCCTCCTTTGATGCTGTTTTATGTCATATGATTGTGTTAGATTACATGTGAAAACATCTGGGCCACATTCAAGTAGCACAATGTTTTGCTACGGTTTCCGGGTTGAATGACATGTTTCCTGGAAACGGTGTGCAACGGGGTTTGAGATACGTTTTCTCTTGTTTGGTGGGTGTGTCAGAAATGTCAGCTCAATCAGCAGCAACATGTATATAAACCATGCGGTATTAAAGAGACAGCTCGCACAATGGGTCCAAGTGAAGTCGTTTACAACTGTGTCCGCTGCAGCTTGCAACAATTGAAGATATTAAAAGACATGTTTGTCTTAAGAGTTTTATAGTAACATAGCATATCAACATGATGATGATGATGAATTTGTAAGTAAATGTAATTAACATCAAAATAAATTCACAAGAGCAAGTATATTGTTTGCACATGTTTATTTACATTAAAGGCAAAATAACTGATATAATAAGAGAACAAGTATAGATCTGGAACTTCTTTAAGGGTGCTTTCAGACCTGTAGATCATTTGCTTTGTTCCGAAACAGGGATTAATTTGTTACATTATTGCATTTTCTTCTTGGTTCGGTTCGCTTTCACACGGCAACATTGCAAAGCGTACCAAACTGTGTTTAAGCAAAGTCACATGTGAGTAAAGCTGTCCTCTTATTGGTCAGAGTTCACCTGTTTATGTTCCTCTGCATCATTCATCAAGATGGATTGACAAGTTCGCTCCGCAGGCTTATTGTTGCTTTATAGCCATCCTGGCAAACGCAAAACGAATGTAGCCGTCATTCCACTCTCATATATCTATCTATAGGCCTATATAAATATATTTAAATATATTTTCACTAATATATGTACACACATGTATGTATATATATATATATATATATATATATATATATATATATATATATATGCAGGAATCAAGGCTTCGTCCGGACAGCATTCTTGTAATGCGCAGAGAAGAGCAATTAATTACACAACGTTTTAATATGAAGA
>CM041795.1:46418117-46433117 GCA_023376895.1 Aspiorhynchus laticeps | reverse complement strand
CTGTGAAACTTAGGAAGCCTATGTGCTGGTTATAATATTCTATGTTCATAATCACCCTGGAGTGCTCACAAAATTGTGAATATGAAATGGGAATATACTTCAGAGATATTTTACTCATAATAATTAATCTAGGGTTGTTTACCATATAATTGTGTCCTGTGTATTCTGAGAATAATAAACATTTATATTGCATAATTGATAAATTATCCCCCATTATATATAATTCTTATATATATCAATGAAAGCTTAGTATATTGTTATGATTTTTTTTATTTAAATAAAAGTTCAAAGTATTAACATATGTCAGATTCTTTTTTATATGCCTTTGATCATATTTACCAAGTGCTGATATTTTTGTATGCCATTAATATTGTGTTGATGTATTGTATATTTTTGTATATATATATATATTATGATATGTGATGTGCATATTATGTTATGTGTATATATATATATGTGTGTATATGTATATGTTATATGTATATATGATGTATGTGTTATTTATTTATTTATTTTTTATATATATATATATTTATTTTTATATATATATATTTATTTTTATATATATTATATTTATATTTATATATATATTAGTGCTGTCAAAGTTAATAACGCGTTAACGCAAATTCATTTTAACGGCACTAATTTTATTAATGCGCGATTAACGCTGCGCGTATTTTCTGTTTGACCCGTGGCCCAATCCGTAGTTGGAGAAATGGAGATGCACAGTGTTGCCAACTTATCAACATTGCAGACCCCTTTAGCGACTTTTTTCCCTTCAAAAAGCGCCCAAATCTTATTTAGTTTCTGAGAATTGACAGTAGCCTACTGTCGCGCGAGGTCTTGCTCAATACAGTATGTGGGCACAGAAAGGCAAACACATGCAATAATAAATAATATAGGCTATGTACATTTGTCATGTTCAGAAGAAGTGAGCTGTCCTGTGCAAAAAAATATAAACAGGTTTGTGTCAGTCAGTAAATTGCTCAGTGCAAAGAAAGAGAAGTAATGGGAACCTGGTATTTCTTTTTTCATGTGTCTAATAGACATGAACAAGTTCTTTGAAAAACATCTATGACCTTTGAAACATGTCTACTCTTCATGCTCTATGTTGACTATGGTTTCAATAATAATAAACATACATTTGCATAAAGCATCCATATTTGTCCATGCCCATGTTGATTAGAGTATTAAAAACTTGAAAAGTATAAATTTAAGGTACGTTTAGAACAAATAAAAATGTGTGATTAATTGCGATTAATTGTGCGTTAACTCATGACAATCGTGCGATTAATCACGATTAAATATTTAAATCGATTGACAGCCCTTATATATATATATATATTTTTATTTATTTATTTATTTTTTTTATTCAATGCAAACCCTGGCTTGTATATAGTAATTGTAAACCAATAAACAAACAATAAAAAAAAAGAAACTTACTTGACAACAGCAAAATGAACAGAATACCCTTAAACAATGTTTAGTTGCTGGTACATGCCAAGCTTATGTCAGGTGTATGTGGGCTTTATAATAGGCTTAAATGTTTGTAGTTATTGGTCGCTGCCTATCGATTCAGTTGATTTTAATAAATACATTCAGCAGCCACTTTATAAGGTACATCTGTTCTGTCATTTCTGTCAGTTAAGGACAAAAATCTGAGGCTATAGTTTGCATGGGCTTACCAAAATTGGATAGAAGATTGAGAAAACGTTGACCCGTTAAAAACGGGTCTTGATTTCTGCTACAACATTCAGATTTTGGAAGAATGAAGAATGCGCTCATTTATGCACAGACATGGTTGACAGCTGTTATGCACCAACACGATTTTAGGTCGATTAACTGTAATAATGTATAACATTTCCATTCAAACTGAAAGCATAAATGTTGGCTATGCGTTGCTGGTTTCAGAGCAAAACGCAAAACTGCTTTTCATTTTAAAATATTGTATTATAACTTTTTTGTTTTGTATTTTATTTTATTTAAAAAAAAAACTGAAAGTGCTATTATTAATAATAATAATATTATTATTGTTATTATTATATTTTTTATAGTTATATGTAATGCAGGGCTCGCAAAATTTCAAAATCCCTGGTAGCCCTTCGGGCAGGTACTCTTCAGATTTTGGTAGCCCGAAAATTTGTTAAACTAGCCCAAATAAAAAAAAGACCATAAATGTCAATCAAAAACATTTTCAAAACACAAATATCAAGGAAAGAGTTTTACTGGCAATGTTCCCACTATTTTTTTTTTTTTGTTGCCGAGCAAAACTTTTCTCTATTGGGCGGACATTTCGAGCACCTGAGCAAAAACATTCTTTATACCAGACCTGTACAGCGCGCGCACAAAAAAGTGTGTAACTTTTAACTTTAATGTGCTATTTATATTTGATTTGACCCTTGATGTAACTAAATTATGTACATTTTAGGTTACCTTAGAATTTTTTTTTTACAGTATAATACACTGCAGTTCAAAAGTTTGGGATCAGTAAAGTTTTTTTAAAGAAGTGTCTTATGCTCATCAAGGCTGTAGTTTTTATCAAATTTATCTATTTGATAAAAAAACAATATTATTTCACAAAATAAAATTGTGAAATATTATTGCAATTTAAAATAAATGTTTTCTATTTTAATATACTTTAAAATATAATTAATTCCTGTGAAGCAAAGCTGAATTTTCAGCATCATTACTCCAGTCTTCAGTGTCACATGATCCTTCAGAAATCATCCTGATATGCTGATTTATAATCAATGATGGAAACAGTTGTACTGCTTAATATTGTTTGGGACCTGTGATATTTTTTAAAGATAAAAAGTTAAAAAGAACAGTCTTTATTCAAAGTAGAGATTTTGTTACAATATACACTATTCAAAGGTTTGGGTTCAGAATTTTTTTTCTTTCTTTTTAAAGATACTTTAAAAAAGTTTAAAGAAAGTTAAAGAAACTTTATTCAGTATGGATGTGTTACATGGATCAAATTGATAGTAAAGACTTATATTATTAGAAAATATTTCTATTTTGAATAAATGCTGTTCTTTTTATCTTTTTATTAATCAAAAAATCAAAGAAAAAAGTAACACAGGTTCCCAAAAATATTAAGCAGCACAACAGTTTCACTATTATAAATCAGCATATTAGATCAGCAACACTGATAATAATTCAGCATTTCAGAATGATTTCTGAAGGATCATGTGACACTGAAGACTGGAGTAATGATGCTGAAAATACAGCTTTGATCACAGCAATAAATTATATTTTAAAGTATAGGTATTAAAATAGGAAACCAATATTAGAAATTGCAATAATATTTCACAATATCACAGTTTTTTCTGTATTTTTGAAATAAATACAGCCTTGATGAGCAAGAGTCAATTATTTATTAGGTTTATAATATAGGCCTAACATAATATAATATAATATCAAAACAAACTATTTAAACTGATAGAATAGGATAGAAAGCAAACTGAAGCAAAACTTAAGCTGAGATCTGGAAGTAAAAAATTAAAAAAAGACAAAAAAACAAAGTGAACATGAGTGAACAAAGCCGCGCGCACGCAGCTTTGGAACATTGCGTGGGAGCCCTGTATTTAAAGTAGCCCGTCGGGCAGGGCGGTGATACGTTTTGATTGCCCGACTGGAAAACACAATAGCCCCGGGACGTCGGGCTAGTGATTTTGCGAGCCCTGTAATGGGTCACACTATATGCAGTGTGAGCGCCTAACCAAATCTCTAGGTGCTCTCATGACAACCAGAATGAAAAAAAAACAATTGTGCACTCCTCAATATAACCTGTTTTTCAACGGCATTCAGTATAGGATTTGACTATTTGATTCATAGGTTAAGTAGGCTATTATAAATAGACTGCATATACAGACTGTTTTTGACTGTCTTCTCAGGGTTTATTAGACTAGTCAACTAGTTGATTGTTTAAACAATGTTAATCAGTCGAGGCACACAACCCTACTTTGTAATCCTTTATCAAATGCAATAACTTTTTCAGCTGCCACGTGGACAAAAGCATATCACAGAAGTAAAATGGGTTGTTGAAATGTTTTATATTGACTTTAAGACCAGACTTTCCTTTGCTCTAATTTAATGATTATGTCATTGTAACTTTATCCTCATTTGTGTTTTCAGAGGAGATGGCCACCTATCTACGCTACGTCCGGCGGTTGGATTTCTTTGAGAAGCCAGATTACGAATACTTGCGGACCTTGTTTACCGAGTTGTTTGAACGAAAAGGATATACCTTTGATTACTCGTATGACTGGGTTGGCAGACCGATTGTGAGTAGTGTTGTTTTTGGCGGCCTGTTTTAATTTTAGTTTTAGTCTAGTCTTTGTGTGAAGCTGTCATTTTAGTTTTTATTAGTTTTAGTCACGTTCATACTCTTTTTAGTCTAGTCAAGTTTTAGTCAACTAAAAGTCTGAGCATTTTAGTCTTATTTTAGTCAGAATTATCCATGACTATTTTCGTCTAGATTTAGTCGACGAAAACTGATGACTATTTTCGTCTAGTTTTAGTCAACGAAAACTGATGACATTTAGTCTAGTTTTAGTCAATGAAAATTGTATTTTAGTCTCTTTTTAGTAATGCAATTCTATTTAACCCAGTCAATATAGTATAAGTACCTAGCAGTATAGACGAAACCAAAATGTTCTTTTAGCCAAACCCATTTCAAACAAGGTTATCTTATTATATTATTGTTACCTTATAGACTCAAGAATACATCCAAAGACACTCTGATTTGAATTTACATTTATTTTACCAACCAAACATGTTATTAGTACACACACATAAATTTAAATAAATAAAAACAATAAATAAAATAAAATGGCATCACATGACAATGCCAGAAAAAAAATTAATACATTCAAGTTTAACAAAGAGAAACAAGGTGCTTGAATGCTCGAGCTACAATAACATACTAAAAAGTGCAAATAAAATGTGTGTGTCTGTTACTTGTATTGCTTGTAAACTGAAGTCAGATGAAGCCGGCCATCGGTCCCTTTCTCTGTGTCTGTCATACTTAACTTTGTTTGTTGTCATCTTCTAAATAATGCCGCGAGTGGGGCTTGAGGAAGTGACGTCGCCTGCGTCTGCGCAGAGTGTTGCCAAGTCCGCGGTTTTCCCGCAGAGTTGGGCTACTTTAACACTGTTGCCACGGGTTGTTTTTCATGTCCACGGGTTGAAGCGACCCCAATAACGTGATATTTAGCCCCTGGAATGCGAACTGTACTGGGGAACCCCCCTCGAAATGCGATTGGGCTAGTTTTGGGGTAGTTTTGAGTAGCAATTGGGCAGGTTTTGTTGCGAAAATCTGGCAACCCTGAATTTCAGCCCCTGAAGTGTGAGACAGGAATCGTGACAAAACGAGACGAAATAACGTTATAACATTTCGTTTCGTCTCGTTTTGGTCAACGAAAATGAAGAGACATTTTAGCATAGTTTTTATTTTGTAAACCACATTTAGTCTCGTTTTTATTCGTCAACGATATTGCATTATACATTTAATTATCGTCCTCGTCACATGACCAGCACTTACGTTGCGTCTCGTTTTCGTCACGTGATAAAGGTTCGTTGACGACGATATTTCGTCATAATTTTCGTTGACGAAAGCAACACTAATTGTGAGTCAACACGTCATCTTTACTGCCTAGAGAATAAAGTGGCACAGTTTATTCCTCTCTGCAAGACAGCATAATGTTGCTGTCTATATTTGCTCAGACAGAGCTAGCTCACCTTGGAACTGATGTTCTCTGTTTTGGTTTGTCTTTCTCAGCCCACACCGGTGGGGTCGGTCCACGTGGACTCAGGGGCATCTGCCATCACGCGTGAGAGCCACGCACACAGAGACAGACCCTCCCAGCACCAGCCCTTAAGGAATCAGGTAATCTTCCGCTGCTCATTAAGGAAGCTTAAGATTGGTGAACCTTGTCTTTATTAAATAAATGCCCTATGTTCACATTTCTGTCCACACACCGATTTATTAAAGGTAGATAATATTTCCCCTGAACCAAATGGGTGAATCTCACAAAACAAGTCTGGGTCATATTTACATCAAGATCACAAGAAAGAAATAAGAAATAATATTAAGATTGATGTAGAATTGTTGATGTTTTTTTTTTACGAAATGGATACTTTTATTCAGCAAGGTCACATTAACTTGTTCAAAAATTCCAGTAAACATTTTTGAATTGTTTTCAAAAGATTGCTACTTCAAATAGTATCAAAAGGTTTTTTAAAAAATATATATTAAGCAGCACAACTATTTTAAACTAATAATAAATCGGCATATTTCAGGAGAATCATGTGAAGCTGAAAACTTGAACAAAGTCTGCAAAAAAATCAGCTTTATCACCACCTGCATAAATTGCATTTTAAAATATATTAAATTAGATAACAATTATTTTTAATTGTAATAATATTTTACAGTACTATTATAATTTAAACGGTTGTGTTATGTATGTGATTTAAATTTTTTTTTTTCTTTTTTTTTTTCTTTTTATTGTCATGCAAAGTTTAGGACAGTAATGAGAATCACCGTTGAGAAAAGTGGAAATTATAGAAAAATTAGTCTATTTATTTATACATGCCTGCATGCCTTTTTTTTCCTGGTAAAGGTCCTTGCTAGATCACAGTACAAAAAATTTAGAAATTATATTTTAGATTTTTAGTTTTGATTTAATTTTGTAATGAAATAATGGCCTAGACATGTTTTCATAACATCTGCCGAAGAATTCTGAACAGAGCTGGTGGAGGTGGAGTTGTTTTTAGAGGGTTTCTGCAGCACTACATGAAGCTTTAAACTAAATCATTAGACTCGCCCACTCAGCAACTGGCTGCTACAGCATGCACTGCTTTAGCACATCATGGCTCAGAGTGCATGCTGGGAATAGAAGTTCCTAAAACTATATATTTCCAAGTATATATGTCACTGGAGACTATTTTTATATTGATTAATTTGCCAATTTGTGCTTTTTCTGGCTTTCTCTTACGTTTGCAAGAGCAAATCCGCTTTGCACATCAAACTTGCCCTGTATCAAACTCATCTGCTGAAGCGAAAGTTTAATTTTGGTTCATAAAAGATTTTCACAAGTTTTTGAATTTGGGGTGCACTCAAATTAGTGCTTATAGTTCAAGTTTAAAGGATTTTAGTGAACAAAAAATATTTTCCTTTTTGTTACATGAATAAAGGTGCTTTTGCAAAGACAGGGTGAGGGTGAGATAATGAAGTGATGACTACCTTCATTTTTGCCTAATCTGTTCTTTTAAAACATCTTGACATCATATGTCTAAGGTATTTCCAGTGATTTGAATTGAATTGATCTGTATTCTTATGATTCTTGTGAGGAGTGCAGATATATTTAGAAATCGTTGCCTGAAAGACACAAGGGCCCTGTAAACTGCCTCATCATCTATTTGGTGGAGGTTCTGGTGTTTAGTGAATCTGTTTAGAGGGCATCGCAACATTAATTGGGGCACATCACCTATTCAAAGGAGCACAAATTTTCACCACAAAAGTCTTTAGATTTAAACAGTACTTTTTTATAGACTTGCTAATAAGAGATGAGGTACAACAGGTCTAAAGGTGCACTGGGGTAAAAGGCACATTTCATTTTATTCTCATTTAATGCCAAATGTGCATGTGGATTTTTGCTAATTTGATCTAATGTGTTATAGGTAGGGATGTAACGATTCACTCAATTCATGATTCGATTCACGATTTTGAGTTCACGATGCGATTCACGATTTTTATTTAATTTTTTTTACAAAATGAGATTTAAGACATTATAAATTAAATGTGTCCTTTTATTATTGCTTGGACAAAATGCAGCACGTTTCTTTGTGAAATTGAAATATAACACTATAATAATATACTAATATAGCACTTGTGTATTATTGCTCTCTTGTTGGTTTTGATTGCTTCTATTCTCCTCATTTAAGTCACTTTGGCTTCAAATCAAATAAATAACACAAATAAAATAATTATCTTCATATAAACAAAATAAGGCCTTGTCTGTGCTCTTTCCATTTTAAATTTGAGGCAACCACTGCATTTTAATCATGATCCAAACAAAGCTGCTGCATACATGCAACATGAGCAGTTTTTAATCTAAATTATATTGTATAATTTCGAAATTTGAAGCAAAAACAGAATGGTCTGACTTAAGTTTTGTGAAACTACTGTATACATAAAAAATATCTGCATGAAACCGAAACAGCAGACGAGCTGAATGAGACGCAGATTCACTCTCTGCCAGCAGGTGGCGCTTTAAGCGTTTCCTTGGTTTCCGCTGTAAACAAAGAAGCGCTGCACTTATGAATATGCATTATACAGAGGCAAGATGAAAAGAAAAAAATACCATCTAAACTTTTCTAAAGACAGTAAGTTCCCCTCAGACATACATTCATATAAACTCCTACCCCTAATTGAATCGTGATTTGTTTAGCATCTCAACCGATTTGAATCGTCACATATATGAATCGATTTTCAACCGGCTTGCGGTTAATCGTTACATCCCTAGTTATAGGTTTATAAAATAAAATCGCCAAGTATGTTTTAAGACAAAGCTCATGTTAATGATTTTCAATTTTGTCCAAGATAATTAATTCAAAGGTTTTTCAATAACTTAACTATATGAAAAAGTATGTTTTTTGAAGGGATAGTTCACTCAAATTTTGTCAATTTACTCACCCTGATGAGATTCCAAACTTGTATGAATTTCTTTCTTCTGTTGAACACAATGTTTTAAAGAATTTGGGTAGTTGCTGGTAGCCACTGACTTCAATAGATGGAAGTCAGTGACTGCAACAGATGAAGGAGACTCATACAGGTTTGTAACAACTTGAGGGTGAGTAAATCATGACAGAATTTTCACTTTTGGGTACCTTTAAGGTAAAAAAACTGCCCTTGCTGTTAGAACTAAAGGCCCAGGTATACTTCAGTTTCCGTGTTCCGTTCTGTCTCGCGCACAGCTGCATCCACGCAGCTTTCAAAGTATACTCAATCGTGGATGAGTGTGGACGGACAAGCTCGACACATGCGCAGTACCACCTACTTGACTTGAGCTCTCTCAGCATTCACCTCGCACATGCGCTGTTGTACTGGCTCACGGTGGTTGAGACCGTGCAGTCTCAAAAAATTGCCTGCACGCGGGTGGGGTGCGCGGCTGTCCACAAGCCCTCCTGATGACGAAAATGACGTAATGTGGATGGGACGCGGACAGCCGAAGTATACTTTGGCCTTAACTGACATGATGATAAATAGCTAGCTGACTTTTCCATTTGTTGGCATGACATGGATAGATTCACATGGTAGATAAGTTGGGTGACCACCTCAGAGATAATCACCATATTTATAATGAAACCATTCTATTTAAAAATATATCAATTATATAAATATCATATTTATTGGTATTAAGCCATATTAAATTATGGGATTATTTTCAATATTTTAATGTTTTAATGACATATTAATTGAACAAAATAAGCAGAAATAGGACAAACTTTGCTGCAGTGCTTTTGAACAAGTATTAACTTTATCTAAAGTATTAAACTTAAGATAAAGCAGATAAAGTATTTGTATCATTACTGAGCACCTTTTGCCCCCCTTGCCACCTCATAAATTTATAAGATTTTTAAACCAAATGACTTATATGATGTATTTTCCACAAAATGTGTTGCTCTGTTAATGCTTAATAAAAGCATATACACTATATGGACAGAATATTGGGACTTAGGTTTACTCCCACAGCCCAAAGACAGGTTAGGTGAATTGAAAATTCTAAATTGTGTAAAGGCACGGAGTGTGGTTACAGAGTGCTGAGGTGCATTGTGCATAAACGTCACCAATGCTCTGCTGATTCTATGTCTGAAGAGTTTAAACCTCCACTATTTTTAAAGCAGTGGAAACGTGTTCTTTGGAGTGATTAATCACATTTCTCTGTTTGGCAGTCTGATGGGCAAATCTGTGTTTGGCTCTTTTATGCCTATGAGAATGTAACCTGCCGGACTGCATTATGCCAACTGTAAAGTTTGGTGGAGACTGAATTGGCATATGGGGCTGATTTTCAGGGGTTGGGCTGAGACCCTTACATTTAGTGAAGGGAAAACTTTACACTTCAGTATACCAAGACATTTTGGACAATACTTTTCTATTTTAGCATGACTGTGCCCCAGTGCACAATGGAAAGTCCATAAAGATTTGGAAGAATCTGACTGGCTCACACAGTGCCCTCACCTTAACCCCATCGAGCATCTTTGGGATGAAGTGGAACAGAGATTGCGAGCCAGACTTTCTCATCCAACATTAATGCATGACCTCACAAATACTCTACTGGATGAATGGGCAAAAATTCCCACTGAAATACTCCAAAATGTTGTGAAAAGGCTTTCCAGAAGAGTGGAAGCTATTATTACAATGGAGACCCAATTCCATAGTGATGTCCATGTGTTTAGAATTCTATGTCATTAAGGTCCCTGTTGATGTAATGGTCAGGTGTCCTAATACTTTTGTCCATATAGTGTGTATTTTCTCTGAAGGTCATACACTGTGTGAGTAGTGAACGCACATTTTTCTGAAGATGTGCCTTTAACCCCATTGTAGGGCTGGGTGTTATATCTCATGCGATTCTCATGCGCATCATGAGATATATCGCCCAGCCCTACCCCATTGTACCTTACGTTTTTGGTCGTGTGTCTAGAACCAGTGTTCCAGATATACATAGATCTGTTCACAATATATAGATTGTTTTTCATTTAAATTTGTTTCCTAATATCCATCATCATTTAGTACACCATAGACTAACTTCTAAAAAAATATCTCTGGTTAAACTGAATAATCAATAAACATAACTTTTACGTTACTTCAATCCTGCCATTAAATGCAAAAGTAATTAAGCGAATTTTGATATTTTCCGCTATATTTTTCACTCTACCAAACTATCGTGTCCACCACAAAACACTTTCACATTCACACTAGTGATTCACCAGGGGGTTGTCCTGAAGCTGTATACTGCACACTGCAGTTTCAGAAATCCAATTTGGATTTTTTTGTATGTTTGTCCTTGTGTTTCTTGTCTGACTCAGAATGTGTTGAGCTTTCTGTTAATGCCATCTCGTCCACTTATAAATAACAAAATATGAGTCATCAGGTTGATTTTAATGCAAAAAGTAGCTGTAGATAGGTTTTTTTTTTTTTAAAGGGACAGTTCACCAAAATGAAAATTACACCATGATTTACTCACCCTGTGACCAGTGTTTTGTTTTGCTCTTTCCTCTGTGCTTCTGCATTTGGCACTTTCCAGCGATACCGTCGACTTGATTGCACAGATACTATCTAAACTGAACTGAGCTGGAAGATGACATCACTAAATTCAATAATGAAATGCCTTTAACTGAAAATTCAGTGTGTTAATCTTGTCATTTTACATTATTGACACATTATCTTCCTATTTTGATATTGTGAAGTTGCTTTGACACAATTTGTATTGTTAAAAGCGCTATATAAATAAAGGTGACTTGACTCACCAGAGCTTACGCTGGAACAGAGAGAACATGTATGACAGCTAGCAGAAGCCAGAGATTAGGGTTTCTAACGTCTTCAATATGGATATTTTTCTTACACAAATGCATCGCGTCACTTTATTAACCCCCCCCCCCCCCCCCCCCCACACACACACACACACACACTTTTTTGGGCTTCAAAAACTTGCCCACCATTCACTCCCATTATAAAGCTTGGAAGAGCCAGGACATTTTTAAATGTAACTCCGATTGTATTCATCTGAAAAAAGAAAGTCATATACACCTAGTATGGCTTGAGGGAGAGTAAATCATGGGGTAATTTTAATTTTGGGGTGAACTATCCCTTTAATTATTGAAATTATGCTGTCAGATATTCCAGTCACAACTCAGTGTTAGATGCCTGATTTGATACATGTAGTGTCCACATGGCATTCAACAGCTTTCAGAAAGTTTCTCTTCAGTTTTCAGTTTTAATGCCTCCTTGTGTTTATTTTGTGGTGTTTGCTTCTTGGTTTGATTGGACGACTGGTCCACAGTCACTAATGCCGTTTCCTGGCTTTGACTGGCTCTTTTTGTTTCTTGTTGATTTCCATTCCTGCATTGTGCTGCATGCCACCTGGCCTCACTCCGCCTGCTCTCGCTCACTCACCACACCTCCCCCCTTCTGCGCCTCCTCCCGCACCTCCTCCATCCGCGCAGACGGCCATCTCCGACCGCAGAGGAGCTTGGGAGGTGCAGCCCAACCGCCAGACAAACTCCTCCTACCTGACCTCGCACCTGGCAGCGGACAGGCACGGAGGATCAGTGCAGGTACTGCTTCACCCCTCGCTCGACTCCTCCTGTGCGCACTCATGTCTACGGCCATCTGCAGCAGCACGCCCCACCTGCTCTAGAACACTTCCTCTATGGGTTCCCCTGTTCGTCATTTCTTGTTCTTATTACAAAAATGTAGAAATGCTGTGTTTCATTCAAAGTGTGAAAGTGTTTGAATGTGTGATGTTCCAACCTTAATATTTCTGAATTCTAACCATATACATTCCATTGTCCAAGTTGGAAGTGCATTGTCAAGTGGCATTCTATTGGAATTTTCCAAGTAGGAGGTTGGAAATGTGACATTTTCATATTCTATCACTTTTCTGAGTGTGAGGGTGTAAATTCCAACTTTCTGAATTGAATGAAACGCAGCATATGTCCCGCAGAGGCTGAGCTTATTTGTAACCCATTGTGGTAATTTGGTACCGTTGACATTAGGACCTAGTGTCGCCAGCTTTTGCACTCGATAGTACACAAAGCACAATTCAATGCATGTATTTGATTGAGACGGTGACAAACATGCAGATTCACCACCTTGCGCTGCTTGCTTCACTTTTATCCAGTAGGTGCCTCAGAAGCGACTGAGAAATGCTGTTGACCGTCCTAGAGCTTATTTAGATGGCTTCTTTATTGAACTGAGGGAAATTCTATAATGAAATTATTTTTATTTTTTTCTGTATTTTTTCAGTTTTCACTTTACTTTTAATTAATGTTTTAGTGTGTGCATATATGATATTTTAAGATATGGTGTAGACAAGCAGTATTTGTAGATTTGTAGTTTTTTTTCCCTCTCAATTCTGTACATTAGTGGATCTCGTGAGACTCAGAAAACTAAAATAATAGAACATTGGCATTTTAAATAATAGCATGAATATCAATATGGCTACTTTTTTATTATTAATTATTGGATTGACTGGTGATAGCAAAGTATTTTTTAAAAGACATATTTTTCCAAGTGTTTTTAAATATTCCAAGTTAAACTAAATTTTAATAATTTGCATACAATGAGAAAAAACACAGCAATACAATACAAGTAGCCCTATAGATTTAAGATGTGTTCTGTGAAAATCAATTATCTTTTCATAAACTTGAAATTGAAATTGTTCAGTTGGTAATAAAGTTAAGGTTGTATTTAACAAGGAATATTTTGACCTTTCATAAGCAAGTATGGTAGTAAATGATTTTCCTCAGTTACTGCCTTCCAGTAGTTACTTGCACAGATAAACAAATTAAAGTTCTCTAAAGAGCTTCTGTAGAGCGACTGACAGAACTATCTAATTAAAATAACATTGTTGCACTGAGGCCACCCAATAATTAGATTTTATTTTAATTCATTCCTTTCTGCCACAGGTGGTGAGCTCAACTAATGGTGAACTGAATGCAGACGACCCGCTGGCGGCCCACTCGAATGCACCAATCACAGCGCAGGCAGAAGTGGAGGTGGTGGAAGAGGCCAAGTATGTGCACATGGCTTCTCACAGGTTTCTGTTGTCTATGCCTTGTGTCTAACTGACACAAGCTGTCCTTTAGCACTCTGGTTCTTTACATGATTTCACCCCTGCCCTCTCTGGTCCATTCCCATCTGCTCCCCTGTAGTGCCCTGTGTACCCAAAGTGTTTAATGGAGCATTATATTAGATCAAATTATCTATTTCTTATTTGCACTTTTTTTAAATGGGCACTTTTCAGTTTTGAATGAAATATGAATGCTACCATTCAAAAGTTTGGAATAATTTTGATTATTTTTTTTATTTTTTTGAAAGGAGTCTATTATGCTCACTTTGCCATTATTGGAATAAAATAAATTTGAATATATATATATTCAAATAGAAAACAGTTCTTTTAAATTGTAATTGTAATTTTTACTGTATTTCTGATCAAATAAATGCAGCCTTGGTGATCATAAGAGACTTTTTAAAAAACATTTTTAAAAAATCTTTATAATTCCAAACTTTTGACTGGTAATTTATATTTTTAAAGATAGTATTTTGAAAGACACCTGTTACACTCTTTTAGTTTCCTATTCTTCTAAAGCACCTGATGTGCATTTGAATTTGTCTTATAAAACGTCCTGTCTGATATAATGTAAACACTTATTCTTGTAGTTCTTTGATATCTTAAAAAGCCCTCTGTCTTTGATTTATTGATGCACAGGCTTGAAAGTGGCACAGACAGCAGCTGTCTTTATCAATTAACAGGATTGCACAAACACACAAGGTCACCATGGTTATTACACCGTATTAATGCTCACCAGAGGTCTTTCTTCTAATCTCTCTGATCTCTTTCTTCTTTGCATTTCCTTGTTTCTTGAATATAGCAACCTGTAGACTGCTTTATCATCGTTATGTATCCTTATTTAACGATTCAGCCTGTAATGTTAGAACACTGCCACTTGAGCTATAGTAGCAGCTTCTACTTTACATAAGATTACATTAAAAGGAGAGTTCATCCAAAAACGAGAATCATCATGCAGAATTCTCACAATCATCAGATGGGAAGTACAGGGGCTTCACACTATTAGTGTTTGGCATCTGTTTTATGCCCCATGCTTAGCTCGTGACTGTGTCTTCCAACTAGATGCCAAGTCATGGATTGTTTTGCTTTGCATAAAGGTAGAGGAGCAAATGCGACTTTTTTTTTATTATTTTTTTTATAAACT